>UXGD01003196.1:0-21540 GCA_900474315.1 Torymus auratus | reverse complement strand
ATATTAAGCAATAAAATATCATTAAACATTAAAATATTATTACTCTCACAGTAAGGAAACGAAAATCCAAAGATCAGAGCTAAAATTATCGCTTACCGCGCCAGTGAACGTCATCAGCCAAGACAAGATCACATCATTCGCTGTGATTACAGCACATCACCGCGCAGTATAATGTAGATATACCTCGCTCACTAGCGCAATTAAATTTAATAATCGCGCCCGACATGTCTCACGCTCATCACTAAAGTGAATTATTTTTTGCGCGCCGACATTGACAGACTTGACAAATTGACCGCAAAAAACGATCACCGTAGCCAGTAGCCCCATAACGATTCGATTTCTTTTTTTTTTTTTTATTTATTTATTTTTTTATCACGGCGGCATGGGGAGCCGGCAAAGTGAGAAAGCATAATCAGTCCAATTAATTCGACGCCACGTCAATCGCGCGGCAATTTACGGTCCCGTTCTTCGTGTTACCGGCCCGCTGTTGTCCTCAGCGTATTTAATTATTGCCGCGCGGGACCGCCCTGTTTAATTAACTTGAAGCGTAAATGAGACGAAATAAGAGCGACTCACAGGGCAGCTCTCGTAAAGAGAAATCTAAAAGTTCTGCGTGTGTGTGTGTGTGTGTAATTGAATTTCGATCCTCGATTTGGGATGCGAGAGGTTCGTCTCATCTGCTGTCTCTCTCTCTCTCTCTCTGTGACCACTCGGAGTTAACGTTGGTATTCTCGATCATTTTCTCATGATGAGGTCATTACGGTAAGTACGCATTTAAATAAGATTATAGTACCATTAAAGATAATGCCACGGATATAATGTTATGAGAGCAATGGTTTTTACGTGACTCTTATATTTCGCAAACTGCTTTAAAAGCAATTTTCGAGATATACATATATACATTGCAAACTTCAATAATATAGTCACGGCGAATCGCGAATTATACGGCCTTGAAAGATTATTTCAAACGACGACTATATACTTGTTTAGAGTAATACGGCAACCGTAAAGCGATACAAGAATATACCATTTGTTTTAATTTCTGGAAAAACCCGAGTGAACTTGAAGTTTTACCAAGTCGGCTGATAAGCTTAGTGGGTCACGATAAATGTCGACGATTTTTGCCTTTAGCGAGAAATGAAGAATCCCAGTGTTTTCGATCAAAATAAGTTATTACCAGGAAAACCGAAAGATTTTCTCCGTTTTCAGGCATATAATTAATGTATGACAATCATTAATTTTCCTGAAACGACCATTCATACATTTCCCTTTAATAAACTCTTCCACATCATAAAAGCGCTCCTCAACAAACCTTATTTACCATTCAATTACACGATACTTCGTCCATAGCGTTATTAATGGATTATTTTCCAACCCTCGACTCCTCCATTAAAAAAAGAAAAACGAAAAATTCAATTTCCACGATTTCACGGTGCATTGACCTCCTCAATCATCATCCCTCGCGCTCAAGGAATTTTTCAGTCCTCTCAAAGAGTTTTCGTACTCTCGACGCGCGAGCTGCATTGAAAATCACCGTCTGACGAATCGATCCGCGATCGATCTTTCTTTAGCTATATAAGCGCGAGGTGAGTGTGTGCGTGATAGGAGGGAATCAAGCTTCTCGCTGACGGCTTATCGGCTCCCAGCATCGTGTCAGATTAATGTGGGAGAGGTCTTTACCGAGCCCGTGATGGATCACTAATATGGGGCCTCATCCCTACTCCCACTACCAGTAGCTCTCTCCCCTCCTCCTTCCTTCTTTACACATCTTTTCCTCTCTTCTTCTCTCTCTCTCTCTCTCTCTCTCTCTCGCGGATTCCCAGGCGATTACATCTTGTCGGGGACAATGAGATCGTCCGGTGCAGCCTGGAAGTCAAGTCTCACACGTGCACGTGAATGAAGATCTTTCAGGGGTCAAGGGACAAGAATAAGGGAGCGACGAGGGGGCGAGCGACCGCACTGCGAAACCTGCCCCCACCGACACGCATAGCTGCGCGCCTTGGCTTTTGTCAGCGGAAGGCGTTCGAGAGGACTCGGATAAATGCACCTTTTGTGAGTGGTCTCGAGCAGCTTGGGATCCTAAGTGCAAGAAATCCCGAAAAGAAGTCACCTCCTTCCTCTTAAGCGGAATAAATATTCTAGGGCTTCGCGATCATACAGCAAGATTAATCTTGATATTGTATTGTTTCAATATTCAAGACAATAATCGATACCATATTTATATACAGTTTTCGATACAATATCAAGATTGTGGTGCCAAGAATCTTGTCTTGTCTTGAAAATGACAACATTTTCTAATCGTAATTACTTATCGAAATAATCATAAAATAATAACTCAATAAACTTCGGTAGTTGCTGACGACCATCTACTAACGAGATGTTCGAGCCGGCTTACTTAGGTACGTGAGGCCACAGGGAAGGGTTCCGCCGCATAGCGGCAGCGCGCGAACTAGTCTCTGGCCGGCGGCACATATATGGAGGGAAAAATCAAATTTCAAATTTCGCATTTATTTATACTTGTGCCGAAATTTTATTATTTTTGCATAGTGTATTTGTATAATAAATTACCTTCAATTGCATTATTCTTAAAATTCAGTAAATTTGTAATTTAAAAGTTTCTTAAATTTAAGTACTTTCTCTTTTACGTGGACCTCTAGCTTTTTAAACAATCAACTCGCTTTTTTGTTTCACGTCTGCGTAACTCCAATATGATCAAGAATTTCAAGACAAGACAATAATACTTTTCATATTGACTGACAAGACCGAGACAAGAGAAAATTTTTCAAGGATTTGGAAGAGCCAGACAATAATTACAGAAATATTGTATTTTCTCGCTCTCGTGCAGCCCTACTCGCGCTTGACTGGGTCTATTTTGACACGTCGCATGGTTGTGGTTTGTACAGGGACGACAAGATATTCGGCAGGAGTTCGCGATGATTAATTAATGATTTAGCTATATTATCGTCGGAGAAACGATATTCGATAAGTATAAGTAAGGGTGTAAATATTGTTATCAATTATAGTTTTCGAATCATTTGAAAATTTATCGTTTGACACAATTGTATACTGAAATATTTAAAACTTAATTAACGGCTACAGAATGTTATTAACCAGCGGCTCGAAGGGATATGATAAAAATATATAAGCAAAACTTCAATAACTCTTCGCGTTCAAGGTATAATTGTGCCAAAGTGTCCCGGGTTTATAACACTTTTGGCGCGTATTTTTCGCACATCAATTTTCACTACCGTAATATCTCAAAATGAACCGCGTCGATAATCACACGATATCTAAAAAAAATGCCCGATCTTTATGGCGATTAACGCGGATGTCCACTTAATTTGTCGCTCCCGCCGCACGCGAGACAGAGAGAGCTCGAGGTCGGCCAGATCCATCGCAGCTCCTGTTATATGCGTTTCCTCCGCAATAACAACGAGAGAAAAAAAATCGAATAAAATAGAACGACAAAAAAAGAGAAGTCTCTGATCGCGCGCGTTATCATCCTGATTAACCATTCCGAAATCAGGTTTCGACACGGCGAAAATACGACACGGCGCGTGCGCGCGCGCGGATCGTTTTCATATATCTGTTATTGATGATAATTGGGCCCGAGCGGCTATTTATGAGACAATATTATAAAGCGCTCGCGCGCGCGTATACGCGAGAGCTTATGAACGGACGCATTTTCGTGTATAAATACACGCTCTTTAATGAATCAATCGCCGCGAGGGCTACGCGTCCGTCATGACTTATTTATTTGACAAATTTCACTGGGGCGGATTATCTCTTTGCGCGTTTCAGCGCTCTTCTCAGGTCCCCCTGTTTTGTTTTATTTCCACAAAGCGTCGACTCGAGATCCCGGCGATAATTCATGGGCTGCATCGATAAACTTTTTTAATCGATTATTAACACGCGAGTGTAATTATTTTTGGGATTCTGGGCGAATACACTGCGAGTGCAGCGCGCGCATGCGTATAGATCCATTAGCCGCGACCGCGCGCCATGTTAATGCGACCATGTGCGCGTGTAATGCAGTTATCGTCACCGATCCGCGCCGATAAGATAGAGACATGAGCTTGGCTCGTTTCATGCCTCTGCGGTATCAGTGTCCACCTTCCGCGAGCGCGAGGCAATCAGCCTCGGCTGATTTACACTGGCGGCGTCGGTAAGTGAGGCGTAAACGCAGTGTAATTGCACAAAGCTCCCAGGCGCGTCTTGCCACCTCGTAAACCCCTTGTACGAGCCGTGTGATTTACGGTATCGCGCGTGCGCATCTATTATACGCGGCCTGCTTCCTCCTCCGTCTCGGCAGCAGCGCTGAGGAGGCCCAAAAAGAGCGAGAAAAATCTCGGAGGAACGGGAATATGATGGGCAAGAGAGTGGATGCAAGCGTAATGAGAGGACCGAAGGGATATTTATGACGGCCGAGCGTTTATATATATCGTATGGCACCTGCGCGCTTATATGCCCCTGTCTGTCTCGTGCGTGTGCGAGAGAGCGTGACAGTCGCGGATGGACGAATTTGGCGTGGAGTTGCGTTTTTATTTTGTTTTTGTTCATGCGCAGATATGGATGCTGGGATTATTGCCGCAGGCTCAGGTTTCACACAGTCGTCGCTTTAATCAGATGTATTCGGGGTGGCTTTCAATGTTATTGTAGAATGGTTATTTTCTTATCGAAGTCTTGAGCACTTTTACAAATTTTTTTAATAAGGTCATTGATAAGCTTATGATATAACATTCCAATAAAAGTTAGTGTTTCGGCGTTCCCAAAGTACCATCATTTTTAATACTCTTAAGCGTTCCAGAACAACGTTGAACCATTTAAAATACTTTTATGACAGAGCTTTTCAGCATAAACTGTATTCTAAAAAAAATTAGCTTTTATTAAACGTAAATAATTCCAGTAGGAAGTTGCGTATATCCAATTTAGAAAGCACAAATAAAACTATGGATAAAGACGTTTTATTTCCTATTTGTTTTCATAATCAAGAGATGTTGATTTCTTTCGAGGTTACGTTAGTTCAAAGTTGAGCTTAAAATACAAAATATCTCAAAGTTGAAAAAACGGGAAAAATAATGTGCAGAAAATGTGTGAAAATAAAAGAAAAACCAAAGTGATAAATATTTGATCGTGTGCAAAGTTTTCTGTTTTCAATAACCATACATCTCTGTAAAAAATTTCTTTCAAATATCCAATTTCATGAGAACTGACAACTCAATACCTCTCAGACACGGGAGGAAAAAATAACCCCTTGACGGGCCGAAAAATCCTACACGCTGACGTATAAAATTAGTCAAGAGCCGTCATCCCGGATTCGTCTCGGCCATCCAGAAGGCACGTATACGCGCGCGCCTGCGCATCATTGCCCAACGCGTGCTCCCATTGTCCTGCGGTTGCGTAGGAGGCGTGAACCGTCGGTGCGCCTTTAAATGGATTTTCATTTGCCTCGCCATTGTAACCCTTTTAACCCCGTGCATATGCTTTCCGGGGGCCCAGGTGAATGCGACGATGGCTATGCGACGAGCCTTTCTGCAGAGAAAGAGAAAGAGAGCGAAAAGCATATGTCGAAGGGGGACGAGAGGCAGAGCGACGTATTGTGTGGGGAAAATCTGCGCGCGCGAGGGGGACGTGTAGTAGTACGTGTGAATGCGAACCACTCGAAAGTCGAGTGGTTATGCTGATGGACTTTTTGCGTTTGGGGATGCGGAGGAGAATATATACCTACGTGCGCGTTTCTCTCATGTTCTCGCTGGGGTGCGGCTACATGTTTGCGGAGGTTCGGATGAAGTGAGCTTGCTCGCGTTGTTGTTTATGTGTGTTTAAGAATTATGAATGACTTTTAAGGGGATCTCGATCACGTTCGCGTTTGTTTGTTTCTTTGCCGACAATTGGCTATTTGTGTTTTGCAAATTTCTCTTCCGATTTCTTTTTATACTTTCTTTACTATTACCAGTCTTTAAGAAAAATTAACTTTCAGAAAATTCAATGTGGCAGCTCTTTCCAAGTTATCCGTCATAAAAAATCATTGATGCAAAAAATTTTTTTGTCAACTTGGTGCCGTGATATTAAATTTTCTATTGAATATTTTAAAATTTCCTTACCGAAATCTGAAACAGCAACTCTTTTTACATCAGAAAACATACTTTTTGTTTAAGTTTTAATATAACAGTTTTGTATAAATGTCCCCGTGGGAAGTAAATTTCGCATTCATACAGAATAAGAAAAAAAACTTTTTAGTACAAAATAAACTATATATCTCGTCAAAATTGCGAGCACGAGAAGAAAAAGCAACAACGACAATTAACACCGTACTCAAACCTCCCGGCTTATCAGGCTCGCGGTCACTTCGGATTCGGAACCTCTTCTCGCTTATCTCTCTCTCTTGGCTTCCCGTGTGGCAATCCCCCTCTCCCGAGAATCGCTGTTCATCCTTCACCGCGCTAATCCCGGCTATTAAGTCGATAACGCGCGCCAAGTGCGTGTGCGGCGAAGTCGACGGCTTGTTGCGGTGTGTGTGTATGTGTGGACATGTTACTGGCGGTGGTTATACAGCGAAGATTTCGTTTCGCGGCTTCTGAAGATCTGGTAATATTATACGCCGAAGTTGAAGTTGCTTTGGTAACCTTGTTTGTAACGTTCACGTTTCAGATTAAACGGCCCGTCGTAAGAGTCTTATCTCTTACATCTTGTAGTTTCATGATAAATGTTAAATTAATTTTGACAAGCTACATTGTAGCTTTCGTGAATAACAAACGGGCACGCGACGGTTGATCGCATGATTATTATTTTTGTGAAAGGGAATAGCGTCTTGGATATCCTTTTGGAGCATGAGAAAATCAAAGTTATTCTCGCTACAGGCTGGGAAGAAAGTGAATTTCCATTGAGGCAAGAGGTGACATTTATATTTATAGGAAAAGGATGTACTATAAGGAAATCGATTTATAATAGAAGGAAGATATTTCTTTGAGCCTATATCCCATGCACATTTAGGATAGGAAGACACCTTTGAATGTACATAAGGAGCGTTCGATTCAATGTATATTCTCACAAAAATACTTTTTTCTGACTCCACTTCATTTTCTATTGTATCCCAAGCTGTATAGGGATCTCATAGCAAGACGTCTTTCGGTAAGGACATAAATTTCACTGCGTTTCCTCTTCTGAAATCATCGATGCGTGTGTAATAACGTTTAAATGGAATTCAAAATATTGTGACAACGTGAATAATTATCATGCGATTTTTCAATAATTTTTAGCCTTATAATAAAATTTGGTACTTTAATTACGACTTGGCGTGGAATATTTCAACGCACTCGATTAATGCGTCCGTGCCTAAAGGACATTTTTCCATTCTGACCTTAATTTTGCTTTCTTCGGCCATAATTAAATCCTCTTCAGAGCCACGTTTTTTGCGTCGCACACGTTAATTTGCATCTTTGAATCCTCGTCGCATCATGAACAACTCATTCAAGAACTTCAGTTCCGCTATACACTCTTTCAGATTGCAGAATCGCAATGTTGAAGAATTAATTAATAAAAAGCGAAAGAGGAAAAAAAGAAAGACTCCATCAATTGGGCCTCAGACATATCAATCAACCTCACATGCACATACACGCGCATTTGATGCGCCTCATCTGCGGTGGTCCGCTCGTTCGCGCCGTATGCTAATGCGCTCGCGCGCGTTTACGAGCCGCGTCGTCGCGTGCCACGATATGTGGCCCATAATACATATACCGGCCGCGCGCCGCGGCCCCTGACAGCGGCCCATTGTTTCTTGGACCGTGAGAGGGATGAGGAAAAAGTCCGCGTGTACGCTGATAGTTGGCCATGAGTTAGCGTTTAGTAGTTAACGTGTCAGGTGAATTTTCCGGATGAATGTGCTATAAGTAAGATTTGAGAGTTTTATTTAGGCTTTTCGTGAGGGGAACGTTTTCTTTTTCTCATATTTTCTAAAACTGTATGATTTTGACAATCAAGCACTTTTCATGCTTTTCATCATTTATTTTTTTTATCAAGTTTCATTTCAACTTCTTTCAGGTAAAATTGCTTATCACGAAATGAAAATAATTCCATTGCTTTACATTATATTCACAACACTATTGAAACTTTAATACCGACTTGTTCTGATACACATTTGACAAATCAATCAAACCGTCTAAAAAATTTTAGACTTTACGGCAAAAGATTTTCATATCGCTACTCCGTAATAACTTGGACCTTCTATAAAAATCCTGCTGAAAAGTCAGCACTCATGTATGTGTGTGTGTGTCAAGCGAATAAAAACAACTAGTTTATTTAACAAATAAATCAATCTGCCCTCTCGCGCAGACAATACACGTATACCGCGCGTATAAAATCCCGCGCAATCGACGCGCGTCTTTCTCGGATCTCCTCGCCGCCCGCAAAATATTGCGAAGTTTATTGGGCGCTACGTGCGCGCGAGCCGGACGTGCGCTGGGCAATAACTTGGACATCGTATATGCAAAAGCCACCGGCACGCGCAGTACACGCGTGTGCGTATGCGCATGCGCGTCTATGAACGCATCTGCGCCCGAGTGACGTGGCCACCTTTCAGACGATCGCCACGGCGTTTATTTATGTCGCGGCTATATTACCTACATTTGAATATTGATAATGCGTGCGTACTTTTGTTGCCGTTCCCGAGGATAAAATAAAGTCATTACCGGAGGGGCGCGGATGGAGGCTTTATCGGAATTGTGTAGCTAACGGGTTTTAGGAGTCTGGGAGGTTTCACTTGAATATTTATATTTATCTTGAAAATTAAATAGGTTACAAATTTAAATAATGGAACAGATTATAACGAATATCGAGTTACACAAGAAAATAAAAGTAGGTTGTGTACCTATGTTATAGCCAACAGCTACAAACGTTCTTAAAACTCATGAATTCTTCTCCTATCCCAAAACCATTTGTAACCAAATAAGTATTAATTTATAAAACAAAAATATTAAGCATGTCAGAATTTGAATAAAAGAAAAGGCACATCAGAGCAGCAGAAAAGTCTTAGAAAAATGCAGATACCCATCCCCGTCTTTTAATTTGTCACTCAGACCACATCGTTCGCCATCGTCTGCACCTGCGAAGTGGAGAGTCACGCGCCTCTCCACATTTATACCGCGATATATACCTATACACAACGCCTGCTGCTACGAGAAGACTGAGATGCAGCGGAGACGGCGATGACGACGTCGATAAATCTTACTGCGCACGCGCGAAGATGCGAGCCGAAGATATATTTAGGGCTCAATCGCCTCTCGCTGCGACGCTTTTTTTTTCTTCTTCTCCTCTCTCTCTCGTTTACATGCATATGCATATATTTAAACAAACTGTCGCCGCTCGAGTCACTTCCTGATATTGGCGCGCTTTTGATTTATCCCTGTAGTATTATTTCGTTGCTGCGGAATGCTTGAGTTTTTCTTTCGAGAATCGAGAATCAATTGGAGGGAGATTTATGTGTATTCTTTGTATAAGCCTGAGCGAGCGACTGAACATATTTTTACCTCCTTTAATGTTGGTATAATGTTATGTATAATGAAAATAAACATTTTGATACGCAAAGAAGATAATAGTAAAATTTATTGCAAGTTATATGGAATCGCTATAAAAAAACTGTTACAAACAAAGTCAAAATCCAATTAGTATTATATTTTCAGGAATTATTATCGCCATCACGCATCTCGCAGCATCTCCAAAAAGTAGCTCAAACTTAATCTCCGACTTATCTCATCGTAGCACTTGGCGCGTATTTATAAGTGTTTTTAACATCGTCGTATAACAACTGCGCGCGTCGTGATTTTCACCATAAATGTATTTTATACCAATGCGCTCAGCGCAGAAATGAAACAGCGGGCGGCCGTCACTTTTTCCGCGATATCCTCGCGCGTGCACACATATTGTAAATTAACTCTCTGGACACTCGCGTTCCTTTAAAGAAAGAAGAAGAAGAAAAAAGGGAAGTGCGCCGATCGCCGCGAATAATTGGATCTCCCCGTATATAATGATAATTTACGCACTGACCGCTTGATTGGCCCGCGACTCTCTATCGCGGCGTTCAATTAGCCCCGGCCGACGAAAATATTTCCGCCTCTGTTCCTCTAATTGTGCCGAGTGAAAGAGAGAGGCATGCAGCGTTTACGGCTGCTGCTTCTTAATTGATAATTAAGTTATTGGCCGCCGAATCGTTTCACGGCTTTATCGCGAGATGATTATCGGAACCTTATGCGCATGTGACTGCAGTGTGAGAGCAACAGAGAGAGAGAGATGGAGTCGTGTCGGGGACCCATGTTTCATGGATTTGTGTCGGGAAGATTTTTTTCGGTAACATAATTTTTCGGAAACGCTCGCTACGTCGATGGGCAGAAAGTGCGCGGGTATAAACTGGTTCGTGATCCAATTAGTTTACTCGCTTGTCAGTTGGGCAAGGACGCGTGCTCACGACGTGTGCAACTTTAATTTATCTTTCTATACGTTCTTCTTTTTCTTTGATATTTTTTATTATTTTTAGGATGCCACGCAGATGTGTATCTGATTGAACATTAAAGTGACTTAATTGTATTTTTCGCTACGTTGATTTTTCGCGCGTCGCGGTCCAAAGATCCCGCTTGATTAAACCGATTGCGCTGATCCGACAGTTGATGCGTTTATTAAGGCTTATTATGAGGCTTTCGATGAGTGATTGAACTATTTTTCAGTATCCCGCGAAATTCAAATTGGCTTTATCCCACGCTATACAAGTATAATATTATGTACTTTTCAACATGCAGATCGAAACATATTAATAAACTATTCAAGTAGGTATTGCTCGTTATTGAAATAATCGGTAAATATACATATATAGAGACTTCTCCGAACGTTTCACACGTCCTTATAATAATACACGCTACTAGCTCGAGTTAATAAAATAACGTGAAAGGCGCAAGTCAAAACTTCCTCGTTCCCGCAACAATAACTTCCTCCTTCCCAACCTCTCTACACACACACGCAGCACGGAGATAAATCTCAGCGGGGGCCTCTCCACCTTCAAAAGAAGGTGATAATCGACTCTCTCTCTCTCCCTCTCTCTTTCTCTTTCATCGTCACCTATGACCATACGAACTTTCCCATCCTCCGCGCACGAGGACATCACACGCGTCTTCGAGTGCCGTACGCACCGCACCGAGTGTGTGAACACAGCGACGATTTCGCGCTCTCTCTCTCTCTCTCAGAGCCACGCGCGCTCTCGAGAGGACTACCTATACTTATGGGTGCCGCCACCCGCTGGGACCTGGAAAACTGAGTGAGAGACATGGAGTTTATTCGGGGAACTCGAGTTTTTTACGAGGCGGTTAGGAGTGTTAATTGAGATTTCGATTCGAGGACGCGCGAGGCAGCTTCCTGACTCCGTTTTTTCGAGGATTTTCACACCGATATTTTTTTTTCAGGGGTATGTAGGAGAGGGAACACGGATGGGGGTATAGATATTGTTAAGGGTGATTGGAGGAGAGGGAGAGAATGTCTCGTACTTTTGAAGAAATTGTAGTTTTTGTATTTGCATTTTTCAGTTCCCAGTGAATGGATAATGGGATTTTTTAAATAACAGTGGATTTTACGAGAATATTCAAATTAATTAGTTTACGGCGATATTATTCATATGATATGGATGCTCGTGCATAAAATCGTAATAAATATTTAAATGTGATCGAGTCGAAAGTTTCATGTTGCTTTCATCTAAAAATTCTTAATTTGGTTCAGATTTAACTCATAATTCAATTATGAATCGTGAATTATTGATTTGACAACCCTGCTCTCATCTATAAGACATTTGTTCGAGAATTCATTTCCTAATAATTTTGCAATAACAGCTAATATAAAATGCCTAGAAATAGACAAAAATTATTTTATTAATAGCATTAAATAACTGGCAGTTTTTAATTTTTACTAGTTAAAGACAATTTAGCAACTGAATTTCATCTTATAATGTTTTTCGTAATTGTTTCATACACGTGCCAAAAAAGAACAAAAGCAATGAAATCAAATATTTTAAGCTCAAAAGCGCTTTCGAACATAGTCAAAATTTATTCTTACATATTATACCGTTCACAAAAATTATTAAAACAACTTGTCAGGATAGTGTTACCATTACATAGTGAACCTCGGTTTTCCGTTGCCTTAGTCACAAAAAAATACCCGGATATCCACGAAACTTACGCACCCGAGCCTCTATCAAATATCACGCTACACTCGGCGCGGCAAAATTTTTTTTTTCTTGAATATCGAACCCACATTATTGGCCTATCCTTTTCCTCAAAGCATATACACATACACTTCTAGCCATTGTATTCGCGTTCAACGTTTCGTGTAACCGTCAAGAGCAGCGCATTTTCCACTCGCTTGTAAGAGAGCCATATACACGTAGCGATTGGCCTCCTCTGACTGGACAAATTCGATGCTATCGCATTACGAGAAGAATGAAAAAAAAGAAATCGTCGTTGCACTTGCGCGTTCAAGTCGCCGTTGCAAAGAGAGAGAGAGGCGCGCGCACAAGGGGTGAAATCGAGCGTGAAAATCGCACGCTGCTGTACATGAGCACGGCATATTATATACTTTAATCTCCCGCGAGAATGTCTGTCTTTATATAGAGTGATGCCAACGGGGCGTCGCGCCTTGCAGGGCTTTCCTTTTTCCTTCGAGTTTTCACGAAGGTGTCGACGTTTCTCGATATATATATTTGCATACACGCGCAAAGCTCTTTAGGGAGTCTCGAGTTACGGTGTAATCGGATTAAGCGTGCATGAAATTTCGGCGGCTCATTGAGAATCGGGATCAACGTGCTGTGTGAAAAATGTGTCCGGAGTTTCTGAATTGCGCGATGATATGCACGCGATGCTGCAGGTATGTTGTATAATCCGGTTGTGAATCGGTGGCGAGAGTTCGGCCCGACATAAATAGAGGATTAACGTCGATTTTCCGTGCGCCAAAGAGTTCATTGATGGATTCTCAAAATACACTTTTATTTATATACTTTCAGCTATAAATAGTTGCAACTCCGCCCTAAAGATCCTACAGAAGATATATATATTTTTTCCCATTAAATTCGGGCATCAAATATTAAAAACATGAAGCGTAAACTTTCCGCCCTCTATACCGACAACTTGGCTAAAACCTCCCCTTACGGTTCGTTGCAAAAGCCCACGACTATAATTTTCATCGAGCGTGCACACAACAAGGCGCTTCCCAGAGCAGTTGAGACGTCGCGCACGGGCCAACCGATATTACGAGGACACTATCTCGCACTTGGGCTCTCTCTCTCTCTCTCTTTCTCTCATCTCCTCCTTCGTCGGCGGCGGCAGGGCGATACATACGGGTTATTTGACGGCTCTCGAGAAGCTGCGCCGTGTGTTTTTCTCGAATGTACTTGTTGCACAATGTAACACTATATCCGAAGGGGCCCGCCGCCTCTCTCTCTCTCTCTCTTTCGAGTGCCTTAATGCGAAACTAAGCGACGTAACCGTATATAGTATTCTGTATTATTTTTCCATGAATAAATCCCTTTATTCGCGCTGAGGGGAGAGGATGAGTGCAGCGCGAAGGAGCGACGAGTAGAGCAATTAGACCTGCGTGTATATTTGCGAGTAAAATCTGTGTGTAACGTTTGTCTGCTTGTTATGCATGTACGCTGTATATGGCAATGGCCGATTGAATTAAAATCGAGCGGCCGGATTTCATTCGGCGCGTAATTGCCTCAATCACATCGATCTGTTTATTGGAGTTATTCAATATTGAAGCGCGCGCTCATGTAGTTATGGGGATATTTTCTCGAGGCTGATTGAATGATTCACTAACTTTTTAATTCGAATACTTTATTCGCGTTTGTATCTATAAATCTTATCGGCTTTTATACGCATGCTGACAAAAGTAACTGCTATATAGACATAGTTCTATGTTCTATATTTGTATAATATAATTTTGCATTATTAAACTGAATAACATCAACTTATACATGTTCTCCGTCACCCTACACAAACACTATTACAGTATACCCAGATTCTCTTGTACGAATTTCGTCGAACATTACCGCATCCATCGCAACCCGAACAACCGCAAGCCTGCGCCACGGCGTCAACACGAGTATATAAGTGCGCACACGCGCGCTTGTAAGTATACATCCTCTCTCGGCAAAAGCCATAATTTACCGGCGCGAGAGATGCGCGCGTGTCCGTCGCATTATTCGGCCCCCAAATATTTTGGCACGCGCCCTTCCCCCCGTATACGTCTGAGCTTGGTTACTTAACGATTCCCCCCCTCATGCTACTACTAGTACTACCTGTCAATCGGATATTTATGGGCGAAATTTGTATCTCGCGATTGCAGATGCGCGCGCGAATGTGTGTCGTGTCTTTGTGGGGTGAACGTACATGGGGGGTGAGAGAGAGCTAGAGAAGAATGGCGAGAAAATGGTTAATGATACCCGGGACCGCGCAGTCGTGTAATTGACTATTTAAAACGTATTTATGGGGACACCCTGTGGGCATATGTTTTTATACACATCACAGGGCATATATTTATTAACGCATATAGCGGGCTGGACGATCATGTTTCTCCGAAAATTTTCGGACCACACCGTGTTCGACCCCCCCTAAGACATACTTTTCACGCAAAACTGCACACATTATACATAAACATACGTGAAAGTGGACATCAGTTTTTTACGACATTTCTCCCCATACCCTGATTTTGACGGAGCGCGCGTAAGTATTGAGACGTCTCGGGTGAAAGTTATAGTTCTTTACGAGCCTCATGTAGCGACCTGGGTGGTGGTGCAGCTATACACCGCACGGCACATTACACCCAGTGGAGAGTGGCTACCGTTCATCGCATCTACTTACGGGGCGCATTATTACCGCTACATCCCCCAATCCAACGGCACTCGTTCTCTCTCTTGACTTGTCGTCTCTCCATTCTTCTCTCTCCTATATTATACGCAGCGAGGCTGCACCTTATCAGAGTCAAAATAAAGCGAGAATCAAAAATCCGGGGCGCAGATAGGCATCGCAACGGCGAGCGCATTCTCACAGCAATAAACGCGCATAGCGGCGACCCATGTATACATGCGCAGACGCACGTGTGTGGGACGGCCTCCCGCTGCGCATTTGTAAGCTCGATGGGGCTACTCTCGCGCCGCTCGCCGTACGGTAGCGAGAGAGACACTTGAGTTTCGCCATTGTGCGTGCGTGTGTGTGTTTGGCTCGCTTTCTCACATGCGGCTCGAGTGCGGGGAGGCAGAAGAGGGTCTATCGCCCGTAGATTTTTCGGAGTGTGTGCGAGGGGTGTGTGAGGTGTGCTGGAGGCGTGAGCGGATCTCGGAGGAAAGAAGGTCGCGGTTTTGGGGGATAAGATTTGCTCGGTCTAGTTTTCTATATCTGTGTAGGAGGAATTAATATGTTGATATGTTCAAGTATTTCGAGTGCTTGCTTGTATAACTATAGGATTATTCGGAATGCTTTGGGGGAACGGAGAGGACACGATGAATAGATACAAAAGACTATAGGATGAGTCTAAAAGGGACTGGAAAAACTATATTCAATGATGTTTACTATTCATGTTGACTGTATTAAATTCTACTTTTTTCTCGATGCAAGATTTATTGAGCACTGTACGGCAAACTTCTCACTAAAGAATGCCATTATGTATATATAGTATGGATATTCTGATCTTGTTGCGATAAGAGAAGTTGAATGATTTTTATTGTATTAGTTTTTAATATTTACGAATATCTGCACAGCTAACTGTTTAGTTCAATTTTGAGAGGAAATTCTTTTAATCGACCAAAAATCATAGTATTTTATAATTTTTTTTTTAGCGCACACAAAAAATTTATTATGATTCTATTGAAAACATCGTGAGAAAACGCACCTAAAGCAACTATACGTTCAAACATCCGCACGCCACCGCAAGTACGTCGATTTACATGCGCCGCTCCATCATAAATCGACGAGATTTTATTCGCCGACTAGACGCTTCTCTCTCGCACGCGAAGAACAACGATCGTACGAAAGAAGAGGCGGAAAATGGAAAGGGAGGAGAGAGGAGCGATGGTAGTAAAACGATGGACCGCGAAACGATCGCGACGACGCACTTTCGCGTCGTAAATGCTCTCCCTCTCTCTCTTCGGGACGTCGTCGCGCGGTCGTAATGACACGCTGTTAAATCCTACAGGATCCTTGTCTGCACTTTTCTGCGAGCACTGGTTTTAAAGTTGCGTAATGCTTTTAACGGTCGATATTCGCGCTTTAATCTATACAACGTTCGCAATTAACCCGTGAAATACTTTAAATTTGATTTAATTATCTTATCTTATGTATTTAATCAACATTTTAACTTTGTACAAGAAAAAGAGAATAGACATTTATCCCCGTAATTCATGTCCCGCGGCATATAACCCTGTGCAGGAGTCGGTAAGGCAGGCGGAGCGCGCAGTTTTCGGGCACTGTGTCGCCACCTGTCGCCTTCGGTTGGTACTAACCTATACTCAGCGGTTGGTATCATTGCCGGCGTGGCGGCATCGGGTAAGTTCAGTGTGAAGATTGGCAGACAAAGACTTACCATTTGCAGTTCGAAACGCGTCCGTTACAGATACACTTCGAATGTTCGAACAAAGCGGCAGTGGCGAGACAATGTCAAACACGGAGGAAACGGACGAAATAGTCGTTGACATTCCGCAAAGCGATGTTAAATCGCGGAGGTATGAATTTTATAGTTCTAAATCTGCAAGTACGTTACGAAAATTATATTCGCTCGTCGTAATGTTATAAAATTCTGACATATTTTCATATGATCAATGATTCAACGATTAACTTGAAAATGTTTTTTGTAAGAGCGTGTATATGAGGCAAAAAAAGCAGCGTATTCGCGTAGGAGAAAAAGCAAAATCCTCTCTTTTGCTTTTGGCTCCAGCTAATTATTTTCGTGTACACGCGTTAAGATTTTCCGGAGAAAACGAGTCGGAGCCAAAAGCAAAAGAGGGGGTTTATTTTTAAACTATTTATCTCAACGAAAATTCGAATGTTTCCCGCAGAGAAGAACTGATCGACCGCATCGAGGACGTCGTCCACAAGATAGTAATCAGCCTCGCCCGCCGCGAGAAGCCGTATATGAGCTACGACGACGGCAGGGACTCCGGCTGGAACAGTAACGTGGACACGGAGAAAGAGCCACGAGTGAAGACGCTGAGGTTCACCGGCTACAAGTGCCGACAGCGCTTCGCCCTGGTGATGCGAGTCATGTCGCACGCGCACGAAGTCCTGATCAAGCATCTGGAAGGAACGGGCGACGAGGGGAGCTTTTACTGCACGAAGCGGGCGTTCTTTTATCGACTGAAGGGCGAGCACATCAAGAGGTTCATAAACAATAAGAAGGGGAAGGTAGAGTGGGCCATCAACGAGGCGACGATGGTGCTCGACTGCGCGCCCTGGGAGATCGGTGAGTATTTCTTTCTTTCTCGGAAAAGTGCGAATTATTTGGTGGCCTTTCATTGCATTATAGATAAAACAATGTTCTTACGAGTTTTTTTGGTACAATGAAATTCAACCGTTCACAACCATTCGAATCGATAACATATTTTCCGATACTATTTTACCGTAGGTTTCTACTCGACGAGCAAGGGCCTGGTCGCCGGCGACCTCAGCCTCCACTTCGGAGCATCCAAGGTGGTGCACTATGAGCAGCAGTCCTGCTACGCGGTGCCGAACGTCGTGGCCTCCATAACGCGCGTGCGCACTAACGCCGAGTTCGTCCTCGTCGTCGAGAAGGACTCGGTCTTTCAGAAACTCGTCGGCGAGAATTGCCCCGCGTACAACAAGTGTATCGTCATCACGGGAAAAGGCTATCCGGATGTAGCCACGCGGATGCTCGTTCACGTGCTCTCGGAGAAGACGGAGCTGCCGGTGTACGCCCTCGTCGACGCGAATCCACATGGGTTCGAGATTATGTGCGTTTACAGGTATGAGTGAATTTTAGTATACGATTTTTTTTAATTGAGAATAATGCCGAAAATTCATGGCTTTTTTAATAAATTAAGATTTTAAATAATTTACAAAAATAAAGAAAGACATTTTTCAATGTAATTATTTTTAAACCCTCTCACATTTTCAAAATTCTCTCCATCCGCAGATTTGGAACGCTGAACAACATGGGCTACCGCGAGCAGCTGCTGAGCCCGAAAATGCGCTGGCTCGGCGTCCACCAAAATGACCTAATAAGACTGGGCATACCTACGATACGATTGAACCCCAAAGAACTGAAGAAGATCGAGGACCTACAGAATCGCAGCTACGTGAACGCTGATTTCTCGAAGCATTTGCGGATGATGAGGCGGGGCAAAGCTGAAATCGAGTCGGTTCACAAGCCTATCGAGAATTTTCTCACGGAGATCTTTATTCCCACGAAAATCCGGAACAAAGAGTATTACTGAGGGCGTTGTTTAGGGTACAGCCGATGTTGAAGAGTTTTAAAGTAGACTTTTATTTTTTAATCATTCTGAAGATAAATGTAGAATCGCGGTTATAATTGTGTTGTTAAAAACGAGATTAATTTTGTGATATATCGTAACGTATAATAGACTTTTATTTGTTAAACATTGTGGAGTCTACATTTAGAGTAGCGGTTTTAATTATGTTCTTAAACACGAGATTAATTTGATGAGGCCGTTGTTTGGGGTACAACCGAAGTGGAAGAGTTTTAAAATAGACTTTTATTTTTTGATCATTGTGAAATATATATTTAGAATCACGGTTATAATTATGTTGTTATAAAAGAGATTAATTTTTCGAAATACCGTAACCTACAATAGACTTTTATTTATTAAACATTGTAAAGTATAAATTTGAAGTAGCGGTCATAATTATGTTTTTAATCACGAGATCAATTTGATAAGACATCGTACAGTACAATAGGCTTTTATTTTATAATTTTATTCATGGTTTTTTTTTAGTTTATAAAATCGAAATGTTTTCTTTACGTTGAGTAATGTTACAAGAGCCACGAGTGATCGGACAAGAGGAAGTTATTTTAATTTTTTACGAATAATCACGACACAATACACATTGTTTGAATTTTAACATTACCAGAACAATCACGCTGAATAAACAATTTTTAACTCATCTCCTGTTAAATTACTTCCACGAATCACAAACGCGTGCAGCTCAAAGCCAGCCTCACGCCTGGTTATGGGGCACTATACACGTCCGAGTGCAGTATAGTTGTTCGTCGTTGCAGAGCTCACGTGCATCTCCTGCATCATGTTCAGCAGCTCGGTCTCGTTCTGCAACCTGAAAAAGCACATTCTTGTTCATCCAATTACATGTGCACCCTAGCAACATCTTACACGTCTACTCTCGAATCCGCGGGCAGTGGTCTCTTCTCCGCAACGGCAGCGTCTCTGAACTTGCGCAACTTGCTTTTGTAAGGCGGCGGCGGCCGCTCATCCTCGCTGCTGCTATCGCTGACGACGACAAGCGACGGAATCTTACGGTGCCGGCCCAGGTACACCACACTGTCCAGGCTGGATACGGAGTTCTCGCGGTGGAAGCGTAGCAAGGACTCGGTGCGTTGCAGGACTTTGGCGCTATTCGTCTCCCAGGAACGGTAGCGCCGCCGGCGGAATCTTATAGAGTATAGGGATTGTGTTTTACTAGTTTTATTTATAAATTTTAGTTGCCGAAGGGGTTAGGATCGTTGAACGAATAAATCAATAAATAAACGCGACTCTTGGGGATAATTAAAATGAAAATTTGAGAATGACAAGGAAATTTTCATAGATTAGAAATTCGTCTATTATTTATGGTTTGTAATTGTTAATTGTGCAGAAAAGCGATAGAAGTACCTTCGCGATTGAAATGAATTTCTTCTCATAAGACTTTCCGCGTAGCATAATCTTTTCTTCTTTCGCAGAACTCGTCGAGACACTTCGTCATTATCGCTTCTTGATCCTTTCATCGTTTGTATTATTCACTGCGAACATTTAAGTCACTATGAAGCTCTTTACGAACGTTTCTTTTCAACATTATTTTGCTTCATTTTACAACTTTTTTAATGGATTTAAACTGAGTTGACTCTTTCAGTTATTTTAAATACGATAATGAGTCTTCTAACCTTTTGTCTTAATTTCCTTATGAATTATATGGTTATGTTTATTTACAGTATGATGTGTAATTGTTTTTTACGAGTATATAAGTAATCTTTCAAACAGATGTTATCAATTTCATTAGATAAATTATATTGAACGATATCATTGTACTATAACCAATAATTAAAAGTATAAAAGTTTTAAAATAATACTCCAGAATGTATTTTTTATGTTGAACAAAGTTATATGATATAAAATATTCGAATTAAAATACTTTATATTAATAAACAGAGTGATACTCGAAGAATAATATTTTTGTTATCTGATCAGACAATCTTATGTTCTGAAAGTATGTTCTCATCTTCAGATACTATTATATCATATAGAGGATCACTGCGCTGCTTATATTTACAGGGAAAACATGAAATCAGAGGAGGACTGAAATATCTTGGTAAAATTCTTTGGGTAAAGCGAATAAAGTAATTCTTAGAATCTAAAGTATGACATAGAACATTAAATGCGTCAAAAGATTCATTCATACAAGGTGGCAAGCTTCTCAAAAGGAGTAAATGTCACCAGTTGTAAAGGCATTCACGAATTAACAAAAGACGCGTGACAAATCCAATAATTGATACATTTTCTAATAGGAATACATCTTACGTGGGGAGGTATTTCGAGAAGAGGCCCCGAAATGCCCTCCCTGTGGGTCTTTGCTTCTCTCTGAGATTCTTGCGAGACTAACCGTTTTTCTACCTGCCACCGCTGAGGACTCCATGCTGGGCGTTCTCGCATCGGTCCACCTTGTCACTACTTACCCGACGACTAACTGGCAGGTACAAATATTTTTATATTTCTAGTAAATATGAGCATTTGAATTCTATTGAAATCATAATGATTATATTTATTATATATATTTTATTTATACATTCAAGTTAGATTTGTAGTGTAGCTTGGCGCGTCCAGGCTTGAACTCAGTTCTAGTCACGGGTCACGGCCTACAGCCGTGCCACGCGGGGGCACCGTTCATCCAAGTGACCTGCAGTCACAATCATAGACGCGTATGTCACGCCGTCCGGCGATGCTATATGGCACGCTGTTTTTTTCGCGCGTCACGGGCTACAGCCGTGAATTCTTCTTTCCGTGTATATGTTGAAGAAAAATTGAAATAAATTTTTAAGACTAGAACATAATTAAGGTTCGCATTACTTGTATCATTATTTTCTCGAGGTAATAGGTAGAGGTATCCTCATATGCACGGACACACGTATGCGCACACAACTCAAGCACTCGTAGCGGTGCGTGTGCCTATGAACTGATAATATTTTTGCACATAGAAATAAATTCATTTACAAAGTGCATAGTGCACAGACAGCTACAGTCCAGTAGCGCTGACGGTCAAGTATATGCACTTTCGG
>UXGD01003195.1:0-21547 GCA_900474315.1 Torymus auratus | reverse complement strand
TATATATATATTATATATAATTATATATGATTATATACAAATTATATATAATTATATATAAATTTTTTTTACCCGGGGTAGCCACTTCATTTTATTTTCACAACGCATTTCAGGAAAAAGTTTACGAGGAGTTGTGCGAGATTTACGGGAGCGAGGACCCGAGCAGCACGCCGGTCAAACACGAAGACCTGCACCGCATGGAGTACCTGGAGCGCGTGATCAAGGAGACCATGAGGCTATTCCCTGTGGGTCCAGTTCTCGTCAGGCGTGTAACCGATGACCTTAATATAGGTGTGTACACGTAGATTTCAAATCAAAGTTTGGTACTAATATATTTTAACCGTTTTAATCGGGAATAACCGAGATTTCAGAAACTTTCTCAATTTTGGTCTATTTTTACTGAAAATGAATGTCCTCGGGAACAATGAAAAATTTGTCACCAGACCTGTTGTTAGGGATTCATTAAATATGCAGAAAACGTTGGAAACATTAAATAAAGGGTTTTTCTTTCATAAAATAATTCTAAATAAAGGGAATAGGTAATAAGAAAAAATAATTCATAAATGAAAGGAAGTTGATCGATTCCCATTTAGAAATTCAATTAGGTTGAATACAACTTTTTGATCTATGATTTATTGAATAAGTGCTCATACTCAACGCCTCCTGTAATAAACCTATATGAATTTATTTTCTTTGAAATTGGCTTCAATTGGTCACACTTTTTATGGTACACTGATATTTTACTCTCAGTATATTGCATCCCCCTTAACTTTCAGGAAAGTACACGCTGACGAAGGGCAGCTCGGTCGTCCTCGGCATTATCAAGACGCACCGCGGGGAGGAATACTGGCCGGAGCCATTCAAATTCGACCCGGATCGCTTCCTGCCGGAGGAGTGCGCCAAGCGACATCCCTACTGTTACGTGCCATTCAGCGCCGGACCGAGGAATTGCATTGGTGAGAACGCGTACTTATTCTACTCTTTAAAAAACTATGGCCGGATTTTTTGAACCATTTAAATATTGATTTTAATTGGTCTGTAAGGAATAAGCACGAAAATTCGCTACTTTCCTGCTGGAAATTCATCTATATAAAATGGCCAAGAAGTTAGAAAATAACTAGTAAAACTAGATAATTAATGGCTATGATGACACGATTTTTCCACCAGTATTTTATTTACTTACTAATTTTATCGTTGATGAAAGAGCATTAAAGTGCATGGGATAACTTTCCAAAATATAACTAAATAACATTAACTAACAACTCATTTGTTGTACTCCTTCTATGAATATTTAAGCAAAACTTTTATTTCTCCATCTGATTCTGTCTCTCTCACTCCTTGTCATAACAGCAAGCTTTCTACTAGCCATTTTCTAACAAACAAAACTGGCCAACTATAATACCTTTAAAATACTCAAGAACAAGCTTGTATGGCCAAATAATGGAAAAAAACGTTTCACCAGGAGCTAAAAACTGGACAAGAGAAATTTTTATTTTATAGCAAGTTTCTAATATAAATGGTCAGTTATTAGCTATTAAATGTTTTGGATTTCCACCAGGACAGTGCCCATGAAATAATACATGAAAGTAACTAGACAAAGAAACATAGAGTATTACATGTACAATTATACCTCACTTTGCTTACTACCTTATCCAGCACACATCTCTATATTAATCATCACGAAATAAAAAAAATTACAATTCATAATACAACCTTTTCGGTACGCCTGCGCCTATTTACGTCCAATTTCCCGTATCTTACACCACTTACCAAAGATAAAACGTAATAAACTAGGTGCGCGGACAACGAGAGGGGAACTCTTTATGTTTCCGCGCACAGCAACACACACACTGTGCGCGCGCTCGTCAGAAAAAGCAAACTCGCGCCCCAAGTGCGCGCACTTCAAAACATACAGAGACCTCCCGTATTTTTACCCCGAGACGAGAAAGTGAGACAGAGACAGAGAAAAAAGAGAGCGCGAGTACGAGGCACACGGCGCGGGGAGAGAGAGAAAAAAAAATTGTTATAAAGGAGCGAACGACGACGTCGACGGCGCGCGGGAGTATCTCGACCCCGACGTCGAGAAAGGAGGCCGTAAACGCTGCTCGCGCGCGTTCCACGAACTTATCATAAAACGCAAAGAGCTGTGTGGAAGCAAGAGAGAGAGAGAGAGAGAAGGGAAACGCGCCCGCCGAGGAAGACGTGCTCGCGCGCGCTCTATTTTAACAGCTGCTTTAATTATCGCGGCCCTCGCGGCTTTTCTCCCTTTATATTCCTTACTCCACTCCTCTAGCGCTCTCTTGATGTATCCACTTTTCGAGGTAGGCTTCGTTTGCTGCTTTCGGCCGAGGGACGTTTGTTTTCACGTCAGCTACTCTCTTCCTTGTTCGCGCGCGCGTCGGCGTAATTTGTTTGCGCGTGCACTCGCTATCTCTTATTTGTAAATTGAGCGACGATATTTCCGTCGTCGACGATATGTACGTGTTGCCGGTGAATTATTTAATGCCAGGATTGCCCGTTTCCCGTTTGCTATATACTGTGCTTGTTGTCGCGCTTGTTTAACGATTTATACATGTACGTTTATATTGTTGGACAATTTCAGCGACGTGACTGTCGATTCGATGGGTTTGAATACTTTATGGATGCGATTTCTTTTGCGGAAGCGTAGAGGGCGTGTTGTACTGACAAAAATAAAGATGGGCTTTCGTTATTCATAAGTTGTATATGTAAAAATAAACGATATCCGGCTGTCATTGAGAATTCACGATACCTTTTCTCAAAGCAGCAGTAAAGCTAGGACTAATCTTTTATTGGGATAATCTATATCTATATAAAGGAAAGAAGGTAAACGAAAAAACCTTCAACCGAACAATCGCATCGCCAAGTAATAATAGAAATAATTTTAGGAACCATGCAGACATATTATACATAATAAAATATTTTAATGTGTTTAATGTTTTGTAACTGCACCGCACAAAACATTGAAAAAGCTAAAATAATAAAAGCTTTTAAAGGCCATCGATCAATAAAGGAATCCTTATCTTTATACATATTTTTGTCGTGAAAAAATTCATGACCAAAAAGTTTTTAGTATACTGTGACCAAATGTGAATAAAAGCACGGCGAATTTACGACATAATAAAGTAAAAGTGAATTTAATAAAATCAGCGAGTTTCAAGCAGTTGAGGTCTTACTTTACCATATTGATATAATAAAATTTTTAAAGACTTCCGTTTGATCTTTACGTCATGGATGCCACATGTCTAACGTCGGCAAAAAATGATCCTCGTAAAATTGGTCCACAAAACTTCTCGGAAATATTCCACAAAAATAAAGATGGAAAAAAAATTTATACTCCTAATTCAGCATTTTAATTTTGTAAAAAAAAAAATCTTTGATAATCATGTACATACCGATATGATCAGCATGATGCCGATGATGGCTTCGCACGTACGACGACGGCGGCGGCACTGGATGTTGCTGTTGCAGCTGGTGCTGCAGCAAAAACGACTGCTGCTGCTGCTGCTGCTGCATCTCCCAGTAGCCGCGGCTCTGCACAAAGTTGCTGGCGGCGCTACTCCCGCTGCTGACCGGGGCCGCAGGCGCATATCTCGGCTGCTGTGCCGGCGAGGTCTGCTTGCAGGGTAGCCTGGCCATGGCAGTCATCATCTTCCTCGAGCCACGATAAGTCCAACTACCGCAGTGCTATAGCCAGTTCACTCTTTGTCGTTTGGCTGCACGGCTGCTGCAGCGGCCACAGATTTGTTGCGTCGCCGCCTCGTCCCCATCGCCGGCTGATGATGATGAGCTACAACACGGCCTCGTCCCTCGACCTCTGCAAGAAAAAGAGCGGCCGGTTAGTCTCGTCGAGGATGATCCATAAAAGCGGATTACATCGATCGCGCGTATATATACTATAGGGAGGGGAGAAAGAGAGTGGTATTAGGCTGGGGGCGTTCGTCGTTTATTTTTAGCGATCGGGACTCGTGCTGTCGGTGCGCGATGCTGGACGACGTCTTAATGAAATTGAAATGTGGACACGACTGTGCGTGGATTCGCCAGTGTACCCTCCGGTCTTTGTTTATTTTCTCTGTATAGGAGATAAAACTTTTCCTCGAGATTAAGTGACAGATATAGTATGAGCAGTTATAGGGTATTAACAGTTTTATTATTTATTGTGGTTCTTCTTCGGATAAATATTTATTGAGAGCTTGATAAACTTTTTGCTCGTACAAAATTTAACTTTTTGCAAACGCCTCATTTATCTTGAACGTATAATGACTCTAATTTCCAGCTGTTAAGTGAGACTACTTCAAACGATAATAAATGCGGGTCGAATTGAGACAATAACGAATCCATTAATCGTATCGCCCATGAATGTACTGCCTCGCCTCTGACTCATCCTTCTAATTGGATTTGATAAATTCGATTTTTATGTCTTTCGTTAGTGAAAAATCGATGGCTTCTTATATTTAAAAAACACTCATTTACTTGATTAATCCTTTCAAATTAAAAGTTTGTTAAAAAAATGCCTCCACACCCAAAAGTTATATTCAAGATACACAATTATAGAGCCTGATGTATAATTTAGCATTATTTATGTTTTTCCAAGAAAAGAAAACAATCACGAAATGTCAGAAATATTTTCGTCCAACATATATACCGTCATAAATTATATGCACGAGACGCGTAATAAAACGAGAAACGCACCATTCCAACGTAAAGTGCCTTAAAAACAGCTCCCACTCGCGTTTAAAAGAGGGAGAATCCTCGCTTCCCCCTTGTTTACACGAGAGAATCCGTGAAGACCGAAATCTGCTCTCGGTGTGTGTTGTAAGTACGCGTTATCGCCTAGCCGCGCGCGCGCGAGCGACAAGATAGCGCGAGCGCGAAGCGTCAATTAGGCAGCAGCGGGAAAACTGAAGCCGCACGCGCGTGTCTCCATCCGCAGGAGTGTAAGTACGACGCGGCCGCTTTCTCGAGAATTTTTCAGGGAGCCGTATAATGAACGAAAACGAGCCGGTAATGTGTATATATAATAGACTGGCTGTGCGCGAGCCACGCATCAGGAATAACGCGCGAGGTGGAAAAAGGCTCGCTCTATTGAGTAATGAAGACTGACGAACCGAAGAGGGAGAGAGAGAGAAAGAGAAACAGAATTGTTAAGCCCTGACGTGGCGTAGGCGAGCGCGATGCGGTAAAGCGGTATATATTGTCTCTCTTGCTCTAGCGCAGCTCCCATCGAAAGTCTAGAAGGTAGTTTCATACACACACTCACGCGCTCGCACATGGCAACCGTTCACTCACTCGATCTCCTCTCGCGCGCGCCTCTCGGCAAAAAAGGCGCTAGTCGTCCTCCTCACTTCTTCACCAAGTGGGAGGAGAGCGAAAGGGATCGATAAAAGGCGGCGCAAGCGGAGGCTGAAACTCAAGCGAGCCGTAATGTCAGAATTTTCACTATATACAGAGTCGCTGAGAATAAGTGTAGAGTAGGAGAGGGAAAGAGAGAAAAAAAAGGAAAGGAGAAAATTACGAAACGACAAAGGGGACAAGAGAGGACGAATTGAAACGGTTAGCCGGAGAAACGGTCCTGCGCTAGGAGACTTTGACGATTCTTTTTACTCTCTCTCTCTCTCTCTTTCTTTCTCTTTCGTTCTGCGGTTTGTATATAAGCTAGGTAAAGAAAACTGACGCGGCGCTGTCGCAATTCGTATAGCAGCGGCTAGAAATTTTTGAGAAATTAACGCCAGGGGGCCGGCTAGAGTTTCGAGGTTGACCATAGTGCACCGAAAAGCCAGCCGATTCGTGTCGCTTTTTCCTATTGGTAGAAATATTAATGAGGTAAATAAAAGAAGGCGACAATCACTGCTCGTAAAAATGTATTTCAACGTCCAGAAAAAAGCCGCGAGACGGGTGCATCCGTATAAATATAATGTTTCGTGCGTGGGTGCATTATGCTTTTGTACGTAATTTGAATTAATGTCCCCGTATATAAAGAGAAATTTACGAGCGTAAACGTTTACGTGATAATAAAAGGTCGGAAAAATGCACGGTTTTATCAAACAGTATATTTATTTGATTAAAGGTTTGTAGTGTACGTTTGGGTTTAAATTATTGCTTCTTATGTGTGTAATTTCGTGTACCTATATTGTATATTATATACTAACCGCCTATTATTCAAATTGGGACTGCAGTTTCATTTACAGACTTGGAATTAAGTAAATATGTTGTTAATGAAAGAAATATAATGAAGAGTTTTATTTAAGTATTTCTTTTTTAATAACAATTTAGTTGAGTAATATTTAAATAGTGTAAACGTATCCTTTGATGATACAAACAGTATTTTTCTTTCGCATGATAAAACTTTCGATACAATAACAAAATGCCAGAACAGCAATACAAAATGTACATTTTTGAATGGTTTTAGTGCAGTATTTTAATCGCATGTCCTCACTAAAGAAGATTATGCATAATGTCAAATTTATTTGAAAAATTTACAAGATCGTTTAAATTACGTTCACACGAGCTAAATTATTCGGGCGTTTTTTTAAATCTTCGATGATTGAAGAGCCATACAATTTATTTGAGCGGGGCGACGTCGAGTTTCGCTTCAGCTTCATCAGATTTTATTGAGAGACAGTGTAATTTTTCCGTTACTGGCACCCACTTATTAAACCGACAAAGTATGGCGGCCGTCGGAAGGAGGATCGAAAATTGGCATACAGTTAAAAAGCTGACACTATTCATTTAGTCGGCCAGTGGCCCTGTTTATTCTCAGTAACGCCCGCCAGACGCGGTAATTTCGATTTAAGCAATACAATCGTTGTTAAATTTTACGAGTTGCATAATGTTTTATTCTCATTGTGCATAATTATTTTATAATTAACAATCTCATCATTGTTTGCTTTTAAATTATTGCAAGAACTTGATTTTTTTTTCTTTAATTTATTGTATAAGATGAAATTCTCATAAAACTTGCGGAACATTAAGAGATTAATTAAAAAGTTGATAATTATTTTTTATTTTTACACCGAACATAAGTAAACTTTTTTGCTTATAACTTTTTTATTTTGCACGCAATCAGCAAAGTGCTCAGTCTTTCAAAAATATAAGAGGACCAAGAAGAAGAAGAAGAAGAAGAAAATGAAAAAAAAATGTCCCCGGCCGATCCTCCGGTATTCAAAGACGCCCCTGCGCACACGGGACAACGAGAACCCGGGCAAAAAACCAGCAGGACGCCGTCGCCGGAGATAAAAAAAAGAAAAGTCGCCCGGGGGCCGGCGAAGTAAGTACTGAAGTTTGGCGAGCAAGAAGAAGAAGAAGAAGAAGCCTGCAAGACGCGGACGCCCATGCGAGTAAAAAGAAGAATAATGAGCGCCTCTTCGTCGTTGTCGCAGTAGCAGCCTCTAAACGGTATAAAGGCAAGAAGAGCAGCAGCGAAGTTCAGAGAGACAGAAGAAAGAAAGAAGTGAGGGAAAAAGAGAATAAAGAGCCGAACGAGCAGCCAGCAACACAGCGCCGGTATCAAGTGGCCGTGCGCTGCACACTCCCGATGCGCGTTCGATAAACGGGATCCCAACGTCGCGCCGCCGGTGAGGTATATGGAGGTAACTTCTGCAGCACAAGCAGCCGCCAGGATCCGCGTACTTATACGGGGTGTCCGATTCGTTCGCTTCTTCCTCGTGCGGGTATTGGATGTCGCGCACGCATATATAGAGCCGCACGTTTTTCAACCGAGCCCGGGTGTATTTAGGCTTTTAGTGTGTAGTAGGTGGAAACGGGATATGTCAATGCGTTGTCGCCAGCTATGGGCTTTATTGCTCACTACAAATAGACTCATTTTTTTAATAATCGCATGATTATTTTTCAACCACTTATGGCATGCAATATTAAAATGAATTATATACTCATTTAAAATCATTACCTAAAAATTATTTTAAATTAGAAACACGTCATGTCACCCACTAGCTGAATCATATAGTCGAGTAACGCTGAGCAATTAGGAGTCTAAACTAAGATGTAATCTAAATTAGTCCCAGATGATGTATAGATAAAATGAATTTCTCGTCGTTATCTTAATTCCCGAATTTCGAATTCCATGCATATACACGTTTTAATGCGAATCGGAATATATATCGCCACGTCGAAATGTTATTATTATCCGTTAGCAATTTCAATTGTAAATGAGAAGATTTAAATGACTGATTGTTCTTCAATAGTACAAAATAAGCGTTCAACGGCAAATGAAAGTTATTTGTGCCAGTTAACAAGGAAATTGAAAAGAGAAAAGGTTTTTGTCCGCTTTTTAAGCATTTTTGTTTTGACTATGTTTTCTAGTAATTATCCTGTCGTAAAATTTTACGGTTAGGGAAACAGTTTCACTTGCTAACTGAGCTTTCTGAACTTATTTTTAAATTTTTAAATTTCTAGCTTACAAAATGGCACTGTACAAATATGCGGGGAAGAAGATATTAAAGAAGATATCACATATATATGTAGGCATTAAAATAATGATTTTTCTGGTTTAAATATATAATTGAACTAACTGATTTTAAAACCGCTCGTAAAACTTTTATTTCACAAAACAGAAAATTAGTCTTTTACAATTTTGTTCGATCAGTTTACGGCATACATGACATTGCTACATTAGCAATATCCATATAGTGTTATAAAGAATAAAAGAAGAAAGAGGTTATAGGAATGTAGGTCTGAAAATAGTATATCACTTATAATCTTACTTATCGTGTGCCGCAAGTCCCTACGGAAGCAAAGTCAAGTTTTTCAGATTTCAAAACTTCTCTATCTTTAATAGAAACGTCAAAGATTGCTATAAAGATTTCTCATAGCTTGATATGTTTGGAAACTGGCAAGTTTCTACCACAGGCTTTGAAATATAACTTTTTGTTTTTTTAATAAAAGAAAGAGATTCATATCCTTTTAAGTAAAAACGGGAATATTCATCTTTCATACTATTTTATTGTAAAAAACACGTAGTATTGGAAAAGTTATTTTTTTCACTATATAGCTAATTTTAAACTATTTCAAAATATTTAATTGATGTCTATGCGTAGAAATTCCTTTGTAAACTCCGTCTCAACGATATTTACGTTAGTATAACGCGGATTATCTGTCGTTATAATTTCAGAAAAACACATTGAATTACATGCGAACGTTTTAATGCTCAATATTGCTGCGATATTTGAAAATTCTAACTTTCTAGAAGAGACTACAACAATGAAGTCGATAATGAAAACCTCCAACGGCAACATCCTTCCCGTGCCTCGAAAACCTTCGACCGAAGAAAGTCCGTTTTTTCTCCTATCAGCTTCCGCGTGCACGCGGGCGGAAAACCGCGGAAGCCACTGGTGCAAAAAGTGCGCGTGAAAGCAGTAGCGGCACGAGAGGAGAGTTCGCGCGTGCGTGAAAAGTGCGAGGGTTTCGAAATCAGGCGATCGCTGCGCGTCCGGAAGCTGCCTGTATCGAATTCTCGCCGAGGCGGCAGGTCTGGAGAGCTCGAGTCGCGACGCGGCGAGAGCAGAGCTGATGCTGGATTAAGTTGGCACAGACGCCCGAGGCGTCGGAGCGCGAATGTATTTAGCGGCCTCTCACTCTCGGGGTGGCAAGGATCGCGTCGGGATTCTCGATTTATTCGCGTGCTTGCGTCCACCCCTCAGACGTGTAATTCAATACGAAGTATTCGAGACGAAAAGTGTTTTCAGAGTTTGATAACTTTATTGGTTTCGACGTAACTCGGACAACTACATGATTTAGCAAAAGGACTTTTATCTGATAAATAATGTCCTGAAGTACTTAGTCATTTTTTTTTAATTACTTTTTCATATGTTTTCTATAAAAAGATGTAATTTCATGACAATCCTCATTTCATTGTTGTTCATGTTCGTTCCTTAAATTTTAGTAAAAAATTTCTTTTCCAAATGAAAAAGTTTTAACGCGAACAACAAAATTCGTTATTCCAAGAGAACTGGTAAATTATGTACCGGTGTTTGTCATTTTCAAAAGTGCAATTAGGGTGCAATATCGCCAATTACAGCTGCGACAACGGCAATTCTGAGTTTGGAAGTCACAAATTACAGCAAAGACAAATTATAGCTGGTACAGTTACGGTTGTAGCAAGGCTGCACTTCTTTTTTCGTGCAGCTCGAAAACTTAGTTGTTTACTTGACATTTAAGTAACGCGAGAAAGTCTTAGAAACTGTCTTATCTATGCCAAGGCAATTTTGGAGATATTTCAGGTGCAAATTACATCGTATTTTTTGTTATTCTAATTCAATTTTAAGTTTTTCTTTGATAAGTATGTTATCGGTACGCGACTATTTTCTTCGTATCTTTCTCATTTTGAAATCTTTATCAGTCATCGTTGTCATCACTGTACTCTAACTTATTTTTGAATAAAATGCAATTAGAATCCTTAAGAAAAACTAAAAATTGAATTAGTAATATAAAATACAATGTAAAAAGCGTGTAGTTTCATTACTTTAGCAATAAAAAAAGCTTTTACCAATTAAGAGTGTTTTTTTTTCAGATCGAATAAAACATCTCCAACAAATTAATTATATATAACCGCAGCAATTCGTTAAGCTTATTCTTGCAGCTCACGTGAACCATCACAACACTTCATTTGAAATGAGATCTAAGTATTAAAGCGAAACGTACAATTAGATGCATCGGTGCAAAGCGCTGCTGGAAATTCACGAGTGCCGGACTGCAGCAGGGGAAATACCGATATTGTGAAAGTGTAACGCCGTAATAACAACTCTCTGCGCGACCTTCAGCCGTGGCGCGAGCTCGCGCGCCTCTCGGCATGCACACACTCGGTTATAATAAATGCTTGCATAAACGCCTCGATAAAAAGTGAAAATATCACGTATTTTCTCCACCTCCTGCAGATCTGTCACACACACATACACCTGAGAGCTACCATCAAACTCTTCACTTTCACCAAAACCCAACCAAGTGTATATGAAAATCTTAAAAAACAACACTAACCAACCCCTCGACTGCGACACTCCAGTAAATTTCACGCGATGTCGAAAAAAGTCTTCACTACGTTAGAAAAGAGAAGAAAAAAACAAGTAGAAGAAAAACGCTATACGGAAGGTATATAAAAGTTAACTCGGCACGGAACCGCACTCCACAGCCGAGCGAGCACCGCACGCGACTGCCGCTGCACTGCCGAACGACGCTGTGTGCCATGTGTCGCGCGCGCGCAAGTAGATAGGTAGCGCTGCAGCTGATGGAAACGCGGAAAAGCCACGGGGAGGGCGTATACCTATCCTACGCGCGCGCCACGTCGAGCCAACCGACGCTGTAGGTACGATATATATACACGCCGAGTGTCGTTGCACTTGCACACGATATACTCGCTCTGGCGCACGCACGAGTTCACCTGTAGACATATGTCGCTGACTCGGCAGTTCGATCGCGCGATCGAAATTTGCGTGGCCAAGTGCGTGCGATAGCGTGGAAGTATGAGGAGGGCGACTTCAAAGAATTGGCTTTTTTCGCTGAGCCAAGTTCGCCGGTGACGCTTTTTTTCCTTTAGTTAGTGCTGAGGTGGAAAGAAAATTCTCAAGCGGCGTCTGCGGCTGATTTGTCGATCTTATCTCGTCTTGAGAGAGTATCGTGAGTTGAAGCGAAATATTTATAAGTTTGTTATTGAACACGCTATATGCGTGTGCAGGTATTGTGCGTCGGCTGATAAGTGGCTTGTGCGTCGCTTGTCGAGGTCCCCTTTACAAAATAATACACTTTTATCTATGTGGTATCTAACGTGACCTGGAAACGGAGAGAAAGGGTTTGGTCGGGAAATTTTGATCGTCTCTCTTGTCCAATTTGATCGGCAGCGAGATTAAAGATCGGGGAAATTCGTCGTGTTGCACAATGTATTATTACAAAAATATTACACATATATAATGATAGTGTGTATTTCTTAATTTCCTATTATAGTGACCATCGCATATTGCAAATCACAACCTAATAGCATTAAAACCATATAACCTCTTTTTTCATTTATAATGACATATGATTATTGTAGTACTTTACGGTGAGATAAAACTAAAAACAAATATTAATTAATTGTAATCGTCTGTCAATTATCGGCTTTTTAACGACATTATTTTGATATACTGATATGTAATGCTAGTACAAATTCTCTATTAAATGCTACAAGGAAAAAATAATGTTCCCGTGAAAGTGAGAAAAGAACAAAGAAATTCATGAGATTCCTTATTATATCTGACGAAGAAATCATTCGAAAGTTAATCAAAAATCTTGTAAGCATTTAACAAGGTAAAAATATAGAAGAAGTCTATGCGTACACGAGAGAAGATGTAAAATTAAAATTACCTTGCCACTATAATATAATTATTTATAATGAGAAGAATTCATGAAAATAACAACAAACAATCTTCCATTATTTGCAAACAGCTTAATGAACTGGAACATCTCTTCTCCTAACGACAAAATTATATCCTCTCTTCCAATTGACCCATTTCCCTCGGCCGAATCCCAGCGCGAGACTCTTCTCCTCCTCGTCTAAGGATGAAACGAAAATAGAGAAGAAAAAAAAGACACAGCTAGAAAAGAATAAGACGAAAAAGGCACACGAGAAGCACGCGCGCATGCACATGTACATCACACACAGCTCCGAAAATAATGGGAGGGATTGACGCTCGACGAGCCAATTATGCATGCGCGTATAGGGCTGCGAGCTCCTGAAAGCTCCCACCACCCCCAGACTTCCCAAGGCCGCGCGTTCGTTATCGGGCGGACGGATTCATCCGTGATTAGTTTCGACGCGGCGATGATAACGTCGTTCGGTACGATGGGCTATATACCACCGGGCACCACCCGCGGGGAATTGGCCATCGGAGATTTTATCAGATCTCGCGTGAGACAGCTCGTTTGCACGAGTTCGCGCGGGCGACACCGCGGCCAAGAGTCGCGGCGAGAGAGAGAGTTAATTCGATGGAGAGCCAGAGGAAGATATAGCGCGAATCGGGCGGAAGTTATAATGATGATTAAATTTTTCATCGATTTCTGGATAAATAAGACAAGTGCTTTTGTATGGAAGAATAATGTTTGTTTGTGTGGATGATTTTAGTGAAAAAGTACACAGCAGTGGACAAAAATGATTATTTAGTTACGAGGAAGCACGCGAGCTTTCTCGCGAATTCCGCCAATGACTTTTACAAATCGTCGACAGGCTATGAGCAATGCGCAATAAGCTTGTATTTATCGTCTGTGTTGACATTATTACGCAAGCTTGTTCGAGGTATTTTCATGTATAATTTGCTTACTCGTAAATAGCAATATTTTTCTCATCTCGTTATAATGAAAAATAAATTGTTTAAAATTCTTTTTCATATCATAGCATAAGTATAGTTTTATGTATATAAATTGCTCGGAATTGAACTCATTTATATAGCGTGAGTATACAGAGTAAAACTATTGCGATGCCAAAAAATAGATCAAGGCTCTTTCAATCCTTGTAAAATGTAATTGACGTGCTCTACATGTATGGGCATATAGTTTTTTGTTGACAATCTATCCGAGAAATATATTTGATCACAAGAGTATAGTGTTTTTACCGCGTATGCAATCAGTTTTAACCAGTATTAAACCGATATGACGCATCATACCGTGACGTATTAAACGACAACATTTATTGAAAAAGTCATTGTTCAAAAAATATTAAAGTGTTGGTTCGTTTGCAGTTCCATGATTCAACCGCAAAAATACACGAAGAAACTTTAGCAAATAAAAGTCGCAGCGCGTCAGAAAATTCTTTCAGATCTCTTTTATTATATACCTGTAAACCGAGAGAGAGAGAGAAATTCTCGCTTACAATGACATAGTCGCCCATAACCGTCAATCAGCTCTCGGCGTTGCGTAGGCGTTCGCGGCTCTCTTTAATTCGCAATCGCAATGGACTTGGCTTTCTCGCGACCTTGGCCAGACGGAAGCGCGGGTATCGACTTGCCGTCATTCCGATTTCCGCGCTTTTCCCCCCACTCGCCGCTGATATATACTACGCTCCGCTGTAGCCATGCTGCTGCGCGCATACACGCCTTTGTCGCAATAAATCGCTTTATATAGCGCGCGAGTGCCCGTTGTGGTACTGTAACCTTGACTCGCCGCCACGGCGAGTGGGAGCGAGCTGCTGCTGCTGCTCCAAGTACAATGGGATGGATAGGATGTTTAGAGAGAGAGACAGAGGGAGAGTAGGCGAACACGCCTTTATGGATCTCCGTGGGAGCTATTTGCGGACTGCAGCCGTTCAAAGTTCAGACGCGGGGTGTGTGGGTTTTTCAATCGCGATTGTTGCGGTTACATGAAGGGAGGCTCTCTACTACACTGACTTTGAATTCGAAATACTTCGGTATTGGGTTTGCTGTGCGTGTGCTGCGTTCGCTAAGACTTTAATTAAATTTTTCTTCGCTGGACATAGCCCCCTCGGTCGCTTGGGGCTTTGGATTTTATATCTAATGGAATAGAAGCAAGTATAGAAGAGGTTTCCTGCATATGTGTTTATAAGAAATGTCAGTTTCTAACGAGTTTTTGTTATAGCAAAAGAGAATAATGATCGATAATATATGATGTACTATATTTTATACAAAAAAAGTTCAGGCTTATAAAAAGCAATCACATTTCGCGTTGAGGTTCATTAATAAACCAGAGGTAAAAAAAAATTCATTCTAAAAATATATAAAATGTATAATACGAAGCGTCAAATTCTAGGAAATTCGATAAACACCACTTTAGAATTAGCATTGAATCATTCATAAAACGGTTTCTTAATTACCAATTTTTCTTCGACCACCATTGCCACAGAGAACAGTAACCTTTTGCTTTCACTCGTAAAACCGGTCGGCGTGGCTACACCTGTGGGTGTTGATGTATCGACACGAGACTTTTATCTTATGAAACTTTAGACGGGAGACATTCATATTTTATTTAAATATATACCTGTATTGAAATAAAGTCTCAATATGACTGCAGAGGTTTTCACAAAAAGCCGATGAAACGAGAAAATATAAGTAGTCGCAAGTGCGGCTCATTATTTGAGTTACGTCCTCATTACCTAACTTATAACAATCAAAGTTCCATAAATCCCAGGCTCTCGGGGAGATCGGGACTTGACCGGGCGAGAGAAAGATATAAAGGAGTGGAAGGGGGGGAGCACCCTTGACAATTTTCCATCTGGAGGATGGCCAGCCAGACGGAGCGAAACTTTCGCAACGCGACGACTGCACGAGGAATAAGTCTCAAAAAGCGTCGGGTATAGGTAATATTCTTGCGATATAGACTCGGCAAAGAAGGAGTGCACGCAAACGACCTGACGAGACGTTAAACGCAGAGCTCTCTTCGTGCGCGTGTCCAACGGACCGAACGCGCAAAAACAAACCAACAGACGCGACGAGCGTCAAAGCGAGCGTATACACACACAACTGTAATGCAGTCCCCCCCGCATTTGCAGTACCTACTCACGAGCGAACGCGTGCGTTTGATCGTTGTGTTGAGTAAGTATATGTATATATATAGAGAGACCGTCTGATTTTCTCTCTCCTATTCCGAAACGCACGCGGTCTAACGACCTCGCTCTTTGTGATTAGTCATCGATGAAAGTTGTCAACTGCGCGCTCGAATTAACGAGGCTACAGCCTGTCGTTTGTACTTCTACAGATAGGATAAGCGAGCTCTCTTATGCGCTGCGCTTGTCACGAGCATGTAGATAATATATGTCTGGTTTCGAATTTTAAGCACGGGGGGAATAGGATTTGTTTTGCAAGTTTTTTTTTTACAAGTGTAGCGCGATTGTTGTACATCACGTTTGTTTTATCGGCGAGAAGGTGAAGGATAAGGATTGAAAATTTATTAAACATATAATATATGTATAATGTTTGAAACGAGATTGAACGATGACAAAGATGATGACTAATAGTCGAGTATAGTATATGAGACGCTGATACTTCGCTATTGTTTCGTAATCTTTTAAGACCTTTAAACAATATTGTTTCGCTTATCATGAAAAAAAAAATATGATGATTTTCAATCCGGTGTTTTCAGAGTAACTGATTAAACCCACGGAGTAGGTTATAAGTAGATAGTTATAAAATATATCTAAATCTAACATATAACGTCACTGCTATTTAGCTATCTAGAAGCGAATTGCATCGAATTTTTTGTTAATCTCAATCTAAAAAATACTGTGTCTCATTAAAATACAGTAATGAAGATAAATTGACTTATCTCACACTTAGACATTTTAATTCCGATCCCGGTAATAAGACTGCGCTAATTATCCCCTATAACCAAGCACTCGCAAAAACGACGGAACGGAGTCAACAGCGCACAACGAGATCCAAATCGAATTAACGAAAAAAAAAACAACACGAAAGAGCGGAACCGGAAAAAATAATCTTAATTTGCGCCGTCTCTTCGTTACTCGCGCGCGGGTTCAATGATGCGTATATACCCACGGGAGCAGACAACGACATAATTGCAGCCGCAAACCGTGTATATACACACACAAAGCTCGCGTCCGTTTCCTCATTTTCATCGCTCACGCTTATCAACCCTCTCTTTCTCGCGCCGTACATTCTTTCGCGCAAAAATTCCGACCGATTGAAAGCGATAATCGCCGCTTCCACGGAGACTCAGCCCAAATACAAACCGAACGGACTTCATATCCGAAATTTTGAGAGTAATGAAAAGAGGGTGCGCAGAGCTATAGCCTGGTTCCAAATCGCCGACCCTAATACGAAGCTCGCGCGGCTATAGTGTTTCAACAGGTAAATCGTCATGTCCGAGATCGCGAGAGAGTATAGTAACAGCCCTTGTCGGTTTTTTCATCCGGAAACTTTCACATAATGCACCTCGGCGCATTGTCTCTCTCTATCTCGGGAGAGCGTTCTGGTCTGATAATCGATCGTAAAAGGACGAGCCACCCGCGTCATGCCGCCACCACCACCGCCGCATCCGATTTCCAGTCGCTTTGTAAAAATGCCCCGGCGCGTGATCGATAACACGTATACAGCAGTCACGTATATTTATATCAGTGTTTACAGCGCGCTCGCGTGATGTACGGGAAAAGGGCCAAGTCATGACGCGAGTATAGCTATATAGCACGGGCCTTTTGTGAGAGATAAAATTCAAATTCCCGCGAATTAATTCAGGCCTGCTCTTATTGTTATTGACTGTATAAAGCACGGACTGATAGCAGAGAGAGTAAAGGCGGACGTTGCCAATTGTGGTGATGAATATATTATTTATTTGATGACAAAAAGAAAGTATAGAGATAAGTGAAAATATGAACAGAATTGTTTCGTCCGTTGGCTGACACAATTATTGACCGATATCAAGACAATATACTAAACTTTGTATCAGGTTTCCGATTGAAGTGTTGCAGCGGATAAATTTATTATCTCCGATTGAAAAGGATTATTATCTTGCACGTCAAAAAAATATTTGTGGAAAATCTCAGCCCATCCATCACTTATAGTCTCAATGTCCATCAAACAAAAGCCTATACATGCTAAAATCCATATTGAAAAACAAATCCAAAAGCTCATTCCGCGCTTCCAATTTACCTTTTCCCGTATTCCCATCGACCGCCGACGCCTCTTCCTTCCTGCCGAGATACCATACACCCCGCCGACAAATTTGTTCACACGAGCTCACTCGCGCGCGCTGCTCATTACCTCCCACGCAATTAATAACACATGCACCGAGCGTCGGGAGAAGAGCTCGTGTGCACGCACGTCGTCGGAACCGCGATAGAGCCTGCAGACACTAGCTCGCGTTTTCTCTCTATTTCCATCCTGGCAACGATGACGACGGCGACGCAAAAGGAAGAAACCGAAAGAGAAAGACAGCCTTTGCGGACGAGCTGCTGCTGCTGCACGTACGGAAGCGAGCGTCGCTTGATCGCTCTCCATTATTCCGCCTCATCGTGCACCACTCGCGAGTTTATTTCCTTTTGTCTCTCCATCTCGCTCACTCGCTCGTCTATACTCGGAGTATAGAGAGAAGCGCAGAGAACTAGCTCTGCAGCAGCCGAGTTTTCTCTGTCTTTGTCTGCTTTTGACTTTATGATCATTTTATTCGCGATCAGCTGGGCCGGCAACCCACGTACCTCTGTCTTTTTTCACTGCAGAAATATAGCGTGTGGCTGTGTATGTGTAGGTCGGGAGATCGATATTCCTCGTGTGCCAGATTTTCGCGCAGGCCGCGGGCGGCTGCTTTTTGCTGCGGGAGTGAAACTAAGCCTTCAGGCTGTGTTGTGCGCGAATCAAATGATGATGCCAATTTATAATTGACGGATGGTCGGATTTCGATTTGAAATCGCGCCTAGAGAGAAATTTTCTTTTGCGCGACATAAATCGACGATCTCTCCGATCGATTGAATCTAGTCTAGAAAAGGTCTATAAAAATATATATTTATGACAGAGAAAATAAACAACGGTAAATAGTAACACAAAAAATTATCTATAAATAATAATTAAAAATGATAGGAAAGAAATATAAGGGAAAGCTCTAGCTGAGCAAGACTTTATCAAGTTGAACTCAGCCGCTATCACGGCGGCTTTAAATCTCAATCGTCCATTAGCCCCCTTATCTCGACCCAAAAGCACTGTATATCGGCCGCGCACCGCAATTAGCCCGAATCTCTCTCTCCCCCTGTATGCGTGTATACCCTTCTCTCCCATTCATAAATCCTTCTCCCAGCGCGACTTAGCCGTCCATGCTACACCATCGGAAAAGCCAGCATATATATAACGTCGCGTGCGCGTAATATGCGCATCCTGTAAATTTAGAACTCAAGGCGAGGCGAAAAAGGGAAAACGCTCGAGCGCGCGCGCATGTATATTTTTAAAGTGCGCGTTTGCTTCGCGCGTATAGCTATATATATATAAAATATACGAAGGAGAGAGAAAGAACGACGGACGGACAGGTGCTGAGCGCGCGGCGATTACGGGTTGAGGTCTGCTGCACGATTAAGGGAGCAGTCGTTCGCCGTTTTACGCGGAAACGTGTAAGTGCCCGTGGGTAAGTGTGTACGTGTGTGTACATGGGTATAACATCGGCTCGAATTGTTTGGACTCGGGAGGGTCCTTGAGTCAGGTGGATTCTGTTGTTAGGTTAGCACTTTTGTTTTTTCGCTGCCGTGTAAAGGAAGTACGAGTTTGGATGGGGCGATTCAATCGTAATTGATCAGCGTAATTTTAGTATGAGCGCGAGTATATGTACGGCTTGTAGCGGTGTGAATGTCGAAGTAATCATTGTTCGAGGATATAGTATAATTATATGTGTTCCGTTGTCGTTATTGTTCTCGTGGATTCAGGAAGAATCGAGGAAAAATGTCTAATTGTTTTGAAAATTCAAGGTAACCAGAGGCGTAAGTGTGCTACGAGAAAAACTTCCGGTCATATACGAAGAATACCTGTCGGAACTGAAGCGAATTTGTGATATTTTTGGTATTAACGTTTTCATTTATTAAACATTTAACAGGCTTTTTAATCATGGGATTTTATGAATGAAAAAATCATTGAAATAGCTTTAATCCTCTCTTAAAAAAGTGATGGATGAAACCTGTCATCACAATAAGACTGTTTTGTTTGGTTGTTGTTGATAGACTCATTTGATTGGTCTATATAGTACAGCTGAATAATTAAAATAGTATAAGAAAAATTTTTTATTTTATTTATCAAACTTACGTTATGATCATTATAGAATTTAAACTCAAACAAACTTTTTAATTGAAACTATATTGATCATGTTCATAACCTCAAAAATAAAAAATCAATAGATGAATAATACGCGGGAAGCACGTTGAATGTACCTAATTTATTAAAATAGAAAATTACTATCATTAGTAAACATAGAAAGTATCGTAATGAAATCCAGTTGATAAAATTTCAATATCGATATTAACTCCTAAAACACGTTGATTATACTTTTAAGTATACTTTATAATTTTCGACATTATATAGAATACAATGACGTAAAAATTATCTAATTTTATGATGTGGGTCACGTGGAAAACAATAGAGTAGTAATTACTAGAAGCTAATGACAAAACCTATATGAATAACATACTTCATGTATAATAATTAACTTTCAAATTCAATTCTATGCAATTATTAAGTTATAAATATCTCGGGGATTTGATTTTCAAAGTATATTTCGTCATTTCCACACAATCGCACGAATTGATTTGGAACCAGCCGATTGGGTAAAGCTTCGTATTCTAAATCATATGAATTACCTACTCACATATTTGCATGCATCATTTGAAACTAGTGATCAACATCATAAAAACCATCATTTTTCGGAATCAATATAGTATCAATCAACCGGCAATCATGAATTTCCCTTTGAAAGCGAGAATTACGCACATTCGACGCGCTCTTTATGTAGAACAGAACTGCAGTTACCGCGCTGCGTGGGATTAGTTCCCCGGCGATTAATGATTACAAGTCGAGCGGCGGTGTTATAGAAATCAAGAGTATTTTCGACTGCATTCCGTTGAATCCTTCTCAAGCCTCGGCGTAAAGAGATTTAACTTTCACGGAGAAATTCATAAATCGAGCTTTTCAGTCGTGTGATTCATGTCTCGTACCGTTGAATCGTCGTAATATATTTAAGCCATTATTTCTAAGAGAATACATTAATCCGATTCTTATCAACCTTTTAGAAAATGATATCTTTACAAAACTATTAATGTTTTCACGGATACAAAATGTGTACTAAAGTCACAAGACGTGATATGTTTTCGATTGTAAATTAATAGATTGAAACGTTCGATAAGTTAATCAAGCCGTATAAATGCGAAAGAAACAAAATTGCAGTGAAAGTATTTTATAGTGTGCAAGTTCTCACTAGGATGTACGCGTTTTCTCTAATTAATTTTGTTCTTTGCTCGTCGTTTTTTATTACGATTTCGTATACTTGTACGGAAAGAAGAAGCACTTCACTGCACTTTATACTACTGAAACTTTCGTCATTTCTCCGAATGAGTTTACACATCAAATTAATGATGATCCGTAAAAAACAAAAGTTACGTAAACTGCGCGTCGGAAAGTTGTTGTGCTGTTTTTTGCGATTGACACTCTCGGGCCAAGAAAAGTTTTGTAAACAGTTTTATTAGGCTATATATTCACTCGAATGAACTTTAGAAATCAATTAACTATGTTCTATTATAACAACATAATTTGTTCATATAACTTCTTTTTAGAACTTCCTGTTTTAGAATCTAGAGCTGAACACATGACCACCTCATTTTTCAACCCAACGCAGCATAAATAAATCTGACAGAATTATATAGCAGGACACACTCGAAAAGCCAAACCCGTTCGGTACTTCAAACGCGCGTCCGCCCCGCTCACTTTCCAAAACAAAAGGGCCCGACCGCCCAGTATAACACACGCACGTAAGAGGGACACAGCATATATGAGCAATTCTCTGGAGTTTCTACAAAAAAGTGGTTCCAAAAAAAAATAAAAAAAATTTTGAGGCACACTTC
>UXGD01003194.1:0-21548 GCA_900474315.1 Torymus auratus | reverse complement strand
ATAAAATACATAGTACATACTAGTAGATAATTTCATTAGCATTTTATTAAAATTTGATAAACTTTGATTATTTGGAAACATCAAAACGTAAAATTTTATTTAACCTACCTGATTTTATCTTTTGTAATTGAAGAGTCCATTTGGTAATAATATATCTGTTAACCAGCTGAACAAACCTACACAGAATATATTTTTTGTGTATAATTAAAAAAATATTTTGTTACTATTATACATATACAAGAGTTAAAAGAATATTTCATATCTTTTTCTCTAATTAAATAAAATATCAGTTTCTATATCATTCAAATTATTCTATTAATTAAATCACCATGAATGCCAATTAAAACAATCATTTTCGTGGGTTTTCGAGTAACGCGAAACTGCCAGGGAAATTAGGTTAATTTGAGTAAAAAGAACAGAGGAAATTGTAACGTAGTTGAATTTCGAATCGTAATGAAGATTTTAAAGTTAAAATTAAGTAATCTGACTGAATAAAAGGCTTTCAAACTCCACTGTGCATGTATGCTCATATGGAAAATGCATCGCGCACTAGCACTCGGATGAATTTCCCGACGCAGATGATCAAATTGCTATCCACGTTGAAATTTTTTTTTTATTCCTCAAACTCTGCGTGTATAATGGACTCGGGTGAATTTTAAGTAGTATTACGCGAATGCTATTTCACGTAATTTAAGGGCTTCAGGTGAAATGCGATTAACATGCTTTGAACGAGAGTCATTACATTTTGTATCAGTTTAATAGAATATGTTTAATTCGAATGACGACTAAAGTTTCTATTTTGTTACACAAATCTTTATTATCAGCTTAAAACTTAGCCATATTATACATGCTTATACTGCACAAGCATTTTAAAAGTTTCTTTTCGCAATATATTCAATTACGTCAACAAAGAGCGCCTAATGATATTCCCTCCTCAAAGAAAAAAATAGTCATCACCAATTAATTTTGTTAAAATGTTTGTATCCAAACAGCGTTCCTAAAAAGATTGATTTTTCTCGACAGCGTAATTTCGAAATGTTCCAACGGCGCGAAGTAACGTTTTATCTCTCGTGTATTCTCTTAACCTCCTTTTTTCCCCCAGTCACCCAGTGTATTTCTCTATTTCACTCAGCCGCGCGCGCACTTTTTTTCATTCCCCCGCGTTTCCACATGTACGCGCGAATTTCAATCATTCCACGCTAAAATTATCTGCTGCTGCTGTTCGCGAGCTTACAACTGTAAAACAAGTTTGAAATTCCGACGAGCGTGTAGAACGCGCGCGTCGCGCGCATTTTCACGTTTGTTAATTCGGACGCGCCTAGTGCGCTTGTCATATCTGTTTTTGTTTTTGCCATAATTGACATCGGCAGGACGCCAAGCGAATTAACGGCCGCGAGACAGATTAAACCATTTGCGTTTTAAATCATTTAGTATATATATCGGCGCGCTGGGTGCTGCTGAGTACTAGCAGCGGAATAGGAGAGAATTTTTTTTTTTTCTTGTACCGTGAAATAACGAACAGTCCGGAAAATGTGTTATTATAACGGAGCGTTTTGTAATTTGATAAAATTCTGGGTTAAAGGGAATATTAGGAAAAATTTCGCTGCGGTAGAATCGTGAATTCGTGCGGCTTCTTTTATTTTTCCGGGGATATTAAAGATGATTTTTTCAATTCCTTTTTTTTCTCCTTTGTGGGAGTTGATAAAATTGTAGATTAGATCGGGCAGGGAAAATCTCAGGTGCTCAAGGAAATTTTCTTTATTTCGCGGACCTTTTGGACTTTTGTATGTAAATTACCACAATCGCAAATATATTTAACACAAAACAGTTAAATTATTTAAATCTGGAAAATAAGAATATAATTTTTGGGAAGAAGAAAGAGAAAAGATGAGGCTGCATATAACCCGTATAAATTCTATCCATACTAATATGGAATTTGATTATATACCTCCCAACTTCACTGTAACGTAATCCATATAAGCCTCATACCTATCAAAATATCAATTTTCCCTCCTACGCAAAACAATACACCGCACCCATCCTAAATTCCAACTTTCCGCGTCCAATTATCCGTCAAGCAAACCTTCCTCACCACTTTCGAAACTTACCCTTCGCGCGCTATAGAAACTCACCACTCAAGGGTAATAAACCGCACTTATTATAACATTACGGCACAGTCTTAAAATCCAAAGCGCAGCAGTGTAATGAAACAACTCTTCCGTCGTCTCGCTTTACATTTCCACAACCACGACGGAAAAAAATCCGCGGAATGTTAAGAAAGTGAAAACCTCGCGCTTCTGGAGTTCTCCCCCCTCCCTCATACCAGGAGCTCATTGAAAAATGTATCTACACCGACGGTGGTGGCGACGGCGGCATTCTTTAACCTCACTTTTATTTTCTTAACACCTCGGCGCACTCGAAACACAATGCATAACTAGCATACCGCGCGCGACTTCATTCATTCGCTCGTTCATTCATAATCTCGCGCGCGCATTATACTTTAAAATTTCACTCGCCAGCGGCGGAGAAATAAATTCGCAAAGAGAGACTGTGTATAATATATCTATACACTTTATAGCATTCGCCCGATAAAACAAAGTCGATTTCGTATCTAAACTAGCGAACATGAATCCGAGTACAATCGGATGGCCGCTAATGAGTTCCGAGGCTGGCCGCCCCGGCTATCTTATGTATACATGCACGTGCGGACGTGCAGCGCGCACACACACATACACTCAACACGTTTAGATTGTATCGCGCACGTCTGGACGGAAGTGCACGGATCGATTGCTCCGCCAGTTGCGCTCCGCGCGAAATTCAACGACGACGGCCGCCGCGGTCATTCGAGAGGCGATTCTCGACTTTGTCGAGGGCATTTACAATTTGCTGCTGATTGGGTTCTATATGTATAGATCAATGTGTGTATGTGTGTGTGGATATCGAGTTGCGAATGTCTATTGACCTGATATTGTGAAACTTTGAGAACTTGATGAATATTTGCTGTTATTGTTATTTTAAAACTAAGATATATTTAATTTTGAATATAGAATCATTTGAATTAGGACTGCACGAGAGCAATACAATACAATATTTCTGTAATTATTGTCTCGCTCTTGTAATTTCTTAAAAATTTCTCTCTTGTCTTGGTCTTGTTAGTCAATATGAAAAGTATTATTGTATTTTCTTGCTTTCTTTTTTTGCGAGTACCTCGCTTTTCCCGCATATTTGGGTTTGAGACCTTTTTAAATGATTTACTGTTAAAAAATGTCCTTAAATTTAAGAAAATTTTCTTATAAATTTACTCAATTTTTAGAATAATGTAATTGAACGTAACTTAATATTCAAATACATTAGGTTGGACCAATAAAATTACGGCAGAAGTATAAATAAATGCCAAATTTGAAATTTGATTTTTCCCGCCATATATGTACCGCCAGCCAGAGTGTAGTTTGCGCATCGCCGCTAGGCGGCGCACCCGTTCTCTGTGGCCTCACGTACCTAAGTAAGCCGGCTCGAGGGGATAAGGAGCGCCTCGTCTACCACCCCGCCAGCCTTTCCCACTCGAACATCTCGTTAGTAGATGGTTATCAGCAACTACCCAAGTTTATTGAGTTAATGAAGGCGCCTTTGCGTAAAATTTAAATAATTGTTTTGATTTAATTAGTTATTCTGATTATTTCGATAAATTATTACGATTGGAAAATGTTAAGTTATTTTCAAGACAAGACAAGATTATTTTCATTCTTGACACCACAATCTTGATATTATATTGAAAACTATATATTAATATTGTATATAATATTGTTTTGAATATTGAGGCAAGACAATACAATATCATGATTAATCTTGCTATATCGTGCAGCCTTAACTTAAACTCATTGTCAGATAATTTTTCGTTAGCTATTTTTATATTAATTTTTACCATATACTAAAATAATTAATAATTATACTATCTCCAATTTCGAAAGACTAAATATAACGGTCTATAAGCCAATTGGCTACATCCCAAAGATGACTTCGAATAAAGTCGCATAATCTGCAAAGTATATCAGCAACAAGGCGCGACAATATCTGAAAATAGTCACATCCTCCCAATATACGCGAGCCTTTAAACGCATCCGTGTATAACGCGACGACTCCCCTTCAACCCCATAGAAATTCACATATACCGTCCCATCCTTTCAGCGCCATGCGTTCCCCCTTCTGAATTCATAAATTCTCCATCTAATAAACATCGCCTCCCTCTCTCCGCCCCAACAATTTCGTAGGTATCAGCGAAAATTTCCTCTCCCTCCTCCTGCATGCAGCAAAGACGTTTTTCCCTCCCGAATAGCCCGTATCTCACTTTCTCTTTCTCTCCCTCGCCGGCTGTTTCTTTCATCCTCAACCCAGCAGCAGTATACATCGCCGCTCCACTAAATCGCGAGAGCGCGTGGCCTAATCGTTTTTCCACGAGGTCTAAGCGCACTTACGCACGCGCACGCGTGTGCCCTTCTTTTCTTACTCTTGCTCTCTTTCTCCGTCGTTGCGTAAAAACGCCAATTTATTTCGCGCCGAGACAAAAGCCTCCATTGTGCCCGAGGTATATAAGAAAGGGCAGGGGTGGCCCCCGGAAAAAGCCTGTAGCGCAGAGGAAAATATCCGTGGAAGAGAGAGAAAGAGAAAGAGAGAGAGAGCAGACGCCAGGGCTATTGTCGCCGGAGAGAGAGAGAGAGAGAGAGAGAGAGAGATTTCGAATGCACCGCCGCCGCGGAGAGCTGATACGCCCCTCGCCTCTTATTCCCGCGGTGCTGCTGCTGCTGCAGTGGGGTAGAAGGAGAGATCGCGATAGTTCCCATGCGCCGCACGCCCTCGCTGTAAGTCTATTATCTCGCGAGCAAGCGCCTCTCCACGTCTTTTCCGCCTCGAAGTCTCGGGGGCTCTTTTCATTTTCGCGCGAGCGCACCGCGCGGGCGCAGAAATTTCCTCTCCGGAATTCTTTTTTGCCCTGCTTTTTAAGAGAGAGAAAAAGGGAGGTCGTCGAGTGAAGAGAGAAAGTTTGTCGTTTTGGCTTTTTGGATTTTCGAAATTGCTTTGTTTGTCGTCGGTGTTGCAGTGGTGGCGAGTTGGCGCGGACTTTCAAGGAAATTGAAATTTTCGTCGCTCGCTTTTTCGCGATAAGAATTGTTGTTGGCCGATTGTTTTGGGAGGTGTACGTGGAGAGGGTGAGGAAGTAGGTGCACTAGTAGCAGCAGCTTTATTTTGTTGCAGTTTGTCGGATTAATTTGCGATACAAGGTTGTAGTTCTATATTTTATAGGTAAAATAGAATATAGGAATTTTATTATAATGTTATATGGAATTTGAAGGTGTAACGCTTATTTTATCGTATTTTAACATTGATTTTGATGTGATATTGGTGCATTTTTTTAAATTTCCTGAAAGGTTTTTTACAAATTTCTCTTTACAGGGAATTGTTTTACAGATTCCTCTTTACAGGGAAATTATTTGCTGTGTACTCATTACCTATATTTTTCCTCGAAATTTAATCTAGACCTATGAAATACTCCGTTCGCCGAATTGAAATATGTTTCTCTTTTGAACTCGCTGTTTAAATTACAGCTTCGCATATATCAATATTGACACTTTATAAAACAAGATGAAAGCACACTGGTAATTTTCATTCGAACTAACCTAACATCGCACAACTCTCCGTCAGTTTATTTATTAAAAATATCACCTTTTTACTCATCTCCTGAAACCCCCACTAATTAAAATCTCTCTCACAACCCACGACACGAGCTTTCTCCTCCACATTTCCATATACCACCTCTAAAACACCCCCCTAAAAAACTACCACTCTACAAAAAAATAATACCTCCACGCCGAAAACAAACGCATTAACATCCCTTTGACGCTGCACCGCACCGCACGCAGCTCTCGCGCGCCTATTTGCATAAAACTCGCCGAGCCGCGCAACCCCGTCAACATTTCCACCTCGCGTTATATAATTCAATACTCGCGCTCACACACACACATATCCGGCGAGTATGAGAAACCGCAGCAATGCGGCAAAACTACACCGTGCAAACTCACGCGCGCGCGGATATTTCCTACGCGTGCTGTCCCTCGCGAATTGTGTTTATTCGCCGTTTGGAAATTGTTTGCCAGGAGATTAAGGGCTTCGTCGGGGTCGGATTAAACCCGAGTTTGCCGTATATCTCTCAGCCACTTTACGTTTGTTCTTCTCCAGGAGGTAGCAGGTGCGATGCAGAGAAGGAAAAATGTTTGTAGGCGCGTGTGGGCGTGTGCGCGGTTTGAATAGGCTGTGTGGGAGTAGGCGAGTAGTGGTTTCGAGATCAAAGGAACGAGCGAGTGGAGGAGGGGAAGGGTGTTAGAGGAGATTAACTTGCGTCATCGAGCGTTCGTTTGCGTTGTTTAGAGGGCCGCGTGTGTGTAGGTAGCGGATGCTGTACAGTGCGTTACGTAAGGATGAGGATAACGAGTTGGCGAAATTAAATTGCACCTCCCACACGCCCAAGGTATATGTTGTTCACAGCCACTCGTTGCATTTCAGCTATTTCGAAAATAAAAGAAGGCTTTCACAAAGTTGGGAATTTTTTTAATTTCGCATTTCAATGACTACTGAACCGGGACACTGAATCAAGATTCTCGAAAGCCCACGCGCGCGCCTTTACACGTGTGTACCCGTTTACACGTTACATACAACGAGCTGCGCCCACGCGTGATTCCAGCCGGAGCTGTACTGCAACAATGTAAACCACACGCAGTGAGTAACAGTTCACAGAAGTGCGGAAATTCTTACCTCACGCATGCACGTGGCTGTGTATTATACAATCGCACGCATTAGCATTATAAATATATGCGAGCACGCGAGCAGACGAGCGTTGAGGCGGACTTCCGTCCCAGACGGATGAGGCAGAAGGCCGCGCGCGCCGTAGTATGTAAATGAACGTATATCTATACACACGGTAGGCAGCTGTGCGCACGTGCATTTTTTATGTGTGTGTGTGTGTGAGCGTTGCATATCTGAAATTGTATATAGGCGCATGCACGAGTACGCGAATGGGTGGAGTATAAAGTGCATATCGTGCGCAAGATTTTAATGAAAAAGCGTATGTAAGATTCGTAATGGATTTAGTATTCGTATAATGGTAAAGAATTATCTTAAGTTATCGTTGGTTATACGTATAGCGTTGTAGCTTGTCGAAGGAAATATTTAAAAAGCTATTTTTTTTTCATTTTTTATAGATGAGTGGGGGAGGAGGGGTGAAATCGCGATTTTTTCACTAGTATGATTAAATTTTACCGTTTACTTTTGGGCTACCTATACGAGCTATCTATATTCTACATAGTTATGTACATTTTAGTTATTTCTTTTCATAATTTCAACAATAACATTACATCCATTACATCTCATTTGTTCCCAATTTTCATCTCACATTTTCCGTTACAAAAGTATGAGCTTTCAATCCTATTATAACTTAAACGCATCAAATACCTGTACCTCTCTATAATTCTAATAAATCCTATTAGACAAGTATACCACGTAACTATCATCGCTACCTTCTCGACTCTCCATTAAACTACATTCCCTCTGAAATCATATAAAACTCCAGCCCTTCCATTCTCCCCCACATAAACTTCGCACGCCACAGCCCTGCCTCTTACGAAAAAATTCGCTTCGTCATCGATTAATCCCGCGCCTCGCGCGAAAGAATCCGCGCTGCTGTTTTTCATCCCCACCGTCCCCCGGGAAATGTACGTACACCTACATATACACGTATAACGTACGTGCGTTATCGAATCTTTTCGTCCTCTCGTGACGTGCGAATTCCTCCGGCGGCTGTGTTTTTGCGCTCGCGTTATTATACTAGCGCGAATCCCGGCGGCTTAATTGCGCGCGTGCGGCAATTGTTCGCGATATGAGGCGGAGGGTGGGGAAATATGCGCGGTGGTGGCGGGTCGCGTGATTTACGTCGCTGGCGGTCTTGCGGTGAGCGGGTGCAGCGCAGGGAATCGTGCGCTGTGGGTAGGCCATTTTTATCTCGCCCAGTCTTTGGGAGGTGGGGGGTGGTGTTTCTTTTTTTCGGGGCGTTTGGAATATTTCGCTGATGTTTCTTTTGCTTTTGTGGGTTGCCGTTTTGAAGAAAATATGTTATGAAGATTGGTGGAGGTGGTAGGGATGTCTGATCTGCGAGAATAAGTAGATGCATGCCGAGTTTAGTCGGACTAGAAGAGAATTTGAGATTGCATAAGTAATTCGTACCGATCCTTTTAATTAGGTATAAATTAACCCTTTTTGCGGCATACGTTTTCACCAGATCAACGCGTTTTTGAGAATTTATTTATTTATATGACAAAATTAACACACAATAAATAAAAATTACAGCTCTTCTAATACTACTGAGACCATTGCTCAAGTAAAATCACAAAAAAAAAACATTATTTTGTGCCCGAGTAGTAAAGAAAAAAAAACGAGTTCTGTATATGTGGCTAATAATATTATAATATCAGCCACTATGCCACAAAGGCTTAAATATGTATTCGTAATAGAACATGAACATACATTAGTGATAATCAATACCACCAGTTTCATAGAATATTTCATTCCAACACGGCTTGTACGTCCAATTTTAAATATTAATATAAATAAACGTTTATAATGTACATTCATTTAATGGAATATTATATCACGCACTTTTAATCCGGATTAAAAATTTGACGCGCAGGGGGGGCGTCTCAGCGTCGCGCATTTTATATATCGTAGGACGCACGAATCAATATACTGAATTACTTTTCTAATATTACCGTGCGCTGCATCAAAGGTTTATCAATATTTTACGTATCGTCGAGAACTCGCGCGTCCCCGAAATGAAGTATTTAAATGCCACGCGTGTTAAATATTGAAAGTAATATCCTATTTCATTTGTGAAAATGGCATTAAAGTCCATTAAAATCATTCGCCACGGACCCAGGGAAAAGCGAGCGTGTTAACCGAAAAGCGAACAGTTCCCGCGGGAGGGGAAGAAAGAATTGCAATTCCAGGGTAGCGTGTACAAGAAGGCGAGAAAATAAATGCGACGGTGCTCGAATTTAAGCATGAATTTTAACTTATCTATTAATCCTCCGCGCAAATTAAATATTCACTGTAACTGCGACATCAATAAAAATTCATTTCTCGCACAACATTACGTATAGATATAATAATTTTAATATACACCGCATATCCCGAACGTGTTTCGATCGCGCAATAATAAAGTCAGCCCCCTCGCCTGGTATACACGCACTCGTATTAAAATCAGTCGGCAACTTTCCCCCGCATATAACAGCGATAACACTTTATTACACCGCTTTCAGGCACCTCTTCGCTTTATATATACTACCATACCGCAGCCACTTCCGCACGCTCTTACGCCCCTCACGAGCGCCAAATTTCTTCCCACTTATTGACCCCAGGGTCGTCGTCTCGACCCTCCCCGGAATTCAATATAAAAAACGCGTAATCCCCCCACACATACACGAGGCGAATTTTCATCATAAAGGTGTGCGCGCGCGCCACCCTCGTACGTGGCGCGGCCGTTTGCGGCGAACGAACGTTTGGGCAAAATGTTTCAAACACTTTGGGTATGTGTGTGCGGACGAGCGACTCGATATTCACCGGGCAAGCTTTGGAAATCAGATTACCCGAGGCGATATTCGGCCAAGTTGTGTGTGCCTCTCTCTCTCTCCCTCTTTGAAAGCGTGCGCGTGCGTTTCGATATGTATATTAAATCAAGCGCGTGCTCGCGAGCAGCCGCTTTATTCCGGTTGGACGGTATATGAATAGAAGAGAATCTGCGCGGACGCGGTGTGTTCATTTTGATGCGACGCGCGTACACTTGTGACGTGTATGTGTGTGTGTTTTTTTTCTATTTTTTTTTGTGGGTGTTTGACTTTTTCGTGGGGATCTGATAGGGAATTTTTTGTTTGCGAGTGGAGTGTGTGATGGCGGTATTGATTAATGAGATTGTAGGTGGATTGGGACGACGTTGTGGTGGTCAACGTTTTGAGATGTTTGCAGTAGATAGGGGTGGATAGTTTGTATAGGTTGAAAAAGTGTATAGTTTTGATATATATATTCTGGCGGCGTATGTTTACAAATGAGGTGTTTTTCTATATGTTGAGTAACCTTTAATATATGAACTTTTATAGAAACTTTTAAGTTTTTTGTAAAGAATATTTTTTCGAAAATTATGATGGATTTATTATTCTTTTATATATTTATGAGCTGGTTAGCTAAATGTCAACAAATGATATGTAAGTACACAATGTAATTTCCATTGTTTAACAAGCAAACCCTAATTTACTTTTGAAATTCAGCGTACTTTATGGAGCGTAGCTGCACACTCTAATTAAGAAACATTTTCAAGAACAATTCGTTACACGCGCGGCAAAAAAAAAAATAAACAAACGCGAAACATAATTTAAAACGCAATTGCGCAACGATATTATTATGGCTATATGCACGAAAATAACGGTGACGCAGCCAAATGAAATTTTTATTCTCGTATACTTTAATTAGGAGCCGTATATAGTCACCGTGAACATTTTTTTTTTTTTTCGCAAAAGTCGAGAGCACACATTTGCTATTTAATTGGGACTTGACTTTCTTTCAGCGCGAGGGAAAATCGACAGCGGAAAAGCTGCCGGAATAATGAATTCCCGTTGTGACGTCACTGAGCGCGCTATAATGTGATTCAGTATTATGATTTAGGACATTAATTTTGCACTTGCCGGAAGTATGTCGGTTATTGTATTTCCATGAGTCATCCGTATATTTGCGTAGTTATGCAATATATATCCATTTCATTACCACTTTCGGTTCGTCGCTTCTTAAAATTTAGTAATTTTTAGAAAATATAGCTATTTTATTCCAAAAAAAATTATTTTATATTCAAAAAAACATCTTTAATCTGAAAAGCGTCGTTCCCTCAAATCTATTTTTTTTGTATATTTTATCAAAAGAACGTTTCATCAAATATGGATGTACCTTAAAAGCGGAATATTTAAGTATTCCTCATTCACAGACGGCGCAGCTAATTTGAATCCAGCGTTAATTAAAACTCATCGGAACTCAATACGTTTACATTAATGTAACGTTATTTTATTCGCGTAAATAACAAATCACTACTCACGCAGACGCCCACGCTCGAAAGTAATTTCGCGAAACATTTCAGACACGATTTACGACCCAATTACAGCGCCAACACAAATTTGCAATAATAATAAAGCGCCGCGCAAGGATTCAATAATAATAATAATCGATCTCACGCCGCCCGCATCGGTTATTAATACACGACGATTTTCTCGCCATAAATTATACACAAGCGAGGGAGCGCGCCGAATTTAGCGTCTCGCCTCGAAAGGCTTCGAAAAGTAATCACAATAAGAACGACGAAAGCGCGGAAGTAGACGCAAACCTGTCAGTATGGCGCGTGAACCGTGAAAAGGAATTAATATTCGCATTTTTAAGCTTCCTTCCGGCAAGGGCTAAAATTAAAAAGAGAGTACAACGACGACGCTGTCACCGTTCTCCCCTATACTCACGAATAATTCATTCACCCCTTCGCTCGCCAGTTCTCGAAATTTCGGTAGCTTTCGTACCACGTTTATAAATGTACCTATATTATCTATAAAAAAACTGCTCAACACTGTCCGTCTAAAGTTTTCGAATTTATCTCGCGAGACTTTGTATTTTTGGGAATAGAGGCGAGAGCTAAAATAGAGTAGCGTATTATAGTTTAGGTATTCCGGTACGTGGCTGGATTTCTAAAAATTTTCCGTGCATCCTTTATGCGATTACGGGAAGGCGAGCAAGTTTTCCACTTTTTCTACGAGCTAAGTCCGTATGCGTGAGAGTAGGTAAAAAATTTATATTTCCGCTTTCTGAGCTTTAGTCGTAAAAGGGTATATATATATAATTAAAATTAATACATTTTGCTCGCTGCATATTTTTTATGGTAAAAGAAACGTATGTAATTCGCTTTTCGTCTTTTATGCATAAAATATGTGTTTTAAAAGATTATATGATAATGTTTTCCATGGTGAAAGCTTTCTGATCCTAATATGCGATGCTAATGGTTTATAATTTAAGTATACAATTTTTCAAACATACAGCTAATTATTATACAGCAATTAAAAAACATCGACAACTTTCCACCTTTGACAACAACCCCCCCTTCAGTGTTCCCATAAATTATTACCAAATGAAATTCCACATAGCGTAGTATGTCGACCTATACTCGTGTAATATCCGCGCACTGTTACGCGGCCGATACACGCGTATAAATTTAGGCGCGACACACGTATACATCTACTCTCTCCTACACCTACACAGCATCTCTCCATCCCCATATTCTTCTCTCCCTCTACCCCACGCTCTCATTGGTGTAATTAACACAGCGTCACGCGCTCGCTGGCGCGCGGCTAATGGGCGCGCTCTTATTTGCACGAGCGCGCGTGCCTCTCTCTCTCTCTCTCTCTTTTAAATAAATCGATTATCGATCGCGCTAAATATAGCCACAGCACATCTCGCTGTTTATATTACACGCGCGCCACATGCCTCACTTCGCAGAAGAGGTTACTGACAGTACCGCCGCGTGTATTTTGTCCTCGTTGCGTAATGTTTTTAATGAGTTTTTGAAGTGAGAGCATACAACAGCGTCGTTAGGGCGGCCAAGTTATTAGGGGCTCTTTCTCTCTCGAAATTTTGAAGTTTTTGGGTTAATGCGAATAGAAGGCGGAAGAAGTAGAAGAGAGAAGGGGGGGCAGTTTTATTATAGCGCGGAGGGAGGCTTACAAGGACGCGCATTATGCGAGGGACAGTTTAAAGAATACTTACGGCGAGTAAACAGAGCATCGTGGTGTGATGATGCTAAACGTGATGGCTCTCTGTGAAAGTATAAGCCACGGGCCGACTGCAAACGACCCTTTCTACTTGATAACTGCGAGAATTTGAAGCGTTTAGGGTTAAGAGCCTGTGCTGTGTGAGATAATGAAGATGTTTAAAAGATTATACGCGAGGAAATGTTTATATATCTGTGTGTTATATGGTTAAAGTTCGGAATTTTTTGTTTTTTGCGCGAGGAAAAAAAAAGTTGCGCGTCTTTGCAGTGCAGCACACGTAAGAAATGACGACTTTTGCGAACTAAAAGTAACGCGCGACAGTTCTGTAAGTTCTTCCAGCCGCGCGTACGCGAGATAAGAGAGAGAATGGTATGAGAGCTCTTACACGGGATATATATTTTCAAAATTTCGAGAATTATTTGAGAGTAGCTTGCACTTTCGCGGAACTTTCACAACCCCGCTTATGTGTTTTTATATACGTTTCACAATATATATTTCGTATAATATGGATTCTAGATAAGCTGAATTATTATAATGGGACATTAAAAAGTAACAACGCACAGACGCTTCCTCCCGGATAATTAATTAATCTATACCTTCCTCGTGCACATACCAATTTAACTATCCTCGGAGAGTGTATATATATGCGGGGCAAATCAATGGAGAAGTAAAGTTGCAAGAAGTTACATATCGAGCGAGCGCGTGGTGTGCGCACGCTCGGCTATTATCCGAGCTTCATTAGTTCGAGGAGTCTCGACGGTACTCGAGATTTGTACACGATTACGAATGGGAATCAAGATTCTACTCGGGGCGGGCTGGGAATGGAGGATTCGAAATTGATTCAATTATAAAGCGTAATAAATGGAGCGCGCGCGGCGCGTAATTGCGGGTTTATTTTTAAACATTATTTGACCGGGGTAAATTGCAAGGCTCATTAGCGAAGGGGTATACATGTGGTTTAAAGCCGATTATTTCCGAGGTATTATATATGAATATATATATCAGAGCTTGTAAATAAAAGAAATAAAAGTACGTGATATTTTTGAGATTGCATTTTAGTGAAGATATTTATTTATGTCAAGTGTACAACAATCTAGTTGGTCCTTGTAAATTTGAATGAGCGTATAAATATCTACATTAAATAAAGTGCACTTTTTATAATAAGTCCGTGACTTTGCACTTATTGAGCTCCCATAATATACGACAGTGTTTTATTTATTTGAATTTCGAGTGTACTTTCAATTCAGTACACCTAATATACTCAATTATTTTTAATAAATACTTGTATTAGAAGTCTATACAATTGATCATTCGTTAAGAATACCCAAATCTCTCCGCGACTACTTCTTAAAACACCTACATTAACTCCACCCACACACCTGCTAAAATCAATACCACACACAACTCCAACACACCAGTCGCCCCGACTACACTCTCCTCCCTCTCCCCCAGCCCCCCACAAAACGGTCAATAAAGAAACACATGTGAGAGAAAGCGGTATACACTTTCCTCCAGCAAAATCTCTTCGAGCAAAATCCTTTCTCTCCCTCTCTTTGTACTCGCATATAATACGCGAACACAGTGCACAGCGCCAAGGAGAGCCGCCGCTGGTGCACCGGCGAATCCATAACGTAAACGCGGCCTCGCGCGCAAAACTAGGACTAACGGTTCCTCCCTCCCTCTCGGCCTCGCTGGATTTGATCGGCCGCAATGCGGAACGAACGACCGAGCCTGCGCGCGATACATAGACATAGCTTTCCCGAGAGCGAAATACGCAAACTTGGGCCGTTCGCCGGCAGCGGCCCCCCCGATAATGATCTCGCGCCCATAATCATTGACTCTTAAAGCCCCTGGTGTGTATGGGCATAGGTGCTGGAGAGAACTGGTCTACAGAGATGTATATATGTATATACCGAGCCTTAGAGAGTGGAGGCCGCTGTGTATAGTGGGTTATAGCGACGAAACGGCCGATGGTGCGCTGCGATATACACGTATAGTGCACCACCTGCCGAACTTTCCACCCTCCTCCCTCGCGTATATATCTTACCCTATACGCATCGTGCTTTGAGAGTTTCTATATCTATCTCTGCGTTCGAATGTAAAGCAAAAGCGGTTGTTCTCACGTGGAGAGTGTGTGCAAATGGTTTGGTAAAAATTGTCATGTCTGTTTGTAAAGGTAAAAAAATGCAATAGTTATATTTTTACTATACATAGGAAAAAGTGGCATAAATTAATCGCATTTTTTACAATATAAATTATCGCAAGTTTTGTTGGTATTTCGTGCCTGTCCCATATCACACACTTACAATCAGACATGGTAATTTTGACTGTATTATTTTTCTCCGTATGTATAGAATCATAGAATTCTTCGCTTCGCGCGAGACATATACACATTCAATCATTTTAATCCCACTAACATACGTGCCCTTTGAATTCGACGCAGTACACGTTCGTTTCGGTCACCGCATGTGCCGCTCAAATTGCACGCATTCATACCCATACCGTAGGTACATGCGCCTTCTTTTCATCTCGTCTTACACTGACCTCTTCTCGTATATACGGCCGTTAAACTCGCGCCGATGCGCGGACATTAAAACTTCCAGGCTGGAATTAGAGCCGCCGCCCGAAGTGAGCAGAGTGTACGTAATCAAAAGGGAAAGTCCTAAACGAGCGAGCTTTTTTTTGCGCCTCCTTTGCGAGCGGATTAAAGCTGAACGATCGCGCGCTAGGTGAGAGACCGATGGCCGGTGGTGTGTATAAAGGGTAGTATACCGAGGAATTTCGCGAAACCGGAGAGTGGTCTAATTACTTTGAGATTATTCGGAAAAGAGGGGAGTTGGCGAGCTTGGATTACGCGGGTTTACGAATTTTCCCGTGAGCTAGCGGCTAATTTTGTTAATGTGTTTTTGAAATCGATGGGCGAGTGGATTTAGTGGAGACTAGTAGTGTGAATTTGTTTGGTCGTAAATATAGTTCGTATTTGATGAAGCAGTTGTGTAAGGACGATGGATGATTCAATTAATGGTGAGATTTATTTCGATGATGTAAGTAACGAGGGAAATGATAAACGTCGGAAATTAAAAGTTTGCATCTGCGAGAGATTGTTTTACATTACACTCGGCGAGGCGCGCTGTAGTTTGCGAAGAAGTATAAGATTAACTCGGCGCGGCAATCATAAGGAACATTAATCCACCATAATAGCACAGCCCGCGCGCGCGCTATGAACTTTTATTTCAAAGTCCCGTGAAATGTAAAGACTTGTAAACAAAGAACTTCTGATAAGTAATTTCAAATCTTTTCACTCTATAAGGAAAGTGAGAATGTTAATCCTCAAACTTCTCTCTCTCTCTCTCTCTCTCTCTCTCTCTCTCTCTCTCCACAGGTCTTACCAATTTTCGAGTCTATCTACTTTTGAACTTACGTAGACAGTTTCCGGGGCTTGTTAGGACTTGTAAAACTTTAAAAGTTGAAATAAAACAACTCGTACCCCGCGCTCGCGCCTCATTTTTTTTACTTTTATTAGTTTCAATAAATCCTTCCGCGAAAGTAAACATAATTTTCGCAGTTTCTGTAAAGAAGAGAGAGAGAGAAAGAGAATCCGGAAAAAGTTTCGTGCCTTTTATGAGACGCGAATGAGAAAAAATGTAAAGTCATTACGAACGCTACTATGCTAGAATAAACGTTATAGTATAGTTATGTTTCACTTGAGTTGTTAAATGAATAACGTGGCATTACATTGTTATACAGTTCACTGACTTTTTATTTAGGGAAGAAAGAGAGAGAGAGAGAGAGAGAGGAATCAATATTTTGATAACTTTTATTTTTGAATTTCTAAGCAGACTGTATAAATCATAAAATACCGATGTATTCCATGAAAAGAAATACAAACTAAATTATAATTAAAATCCTCTGAATTTGTTACTATTATGTAAATTAACAAAATTAAATAAATTACGCATTCTAAACTAAACCATTATCCATTAAAAACTCAAATATCTTCTCCACTATTTCACACCTACATCCCACACACTACGTCAAAAGCACCTCCGTTCTCCTTTCCCAAAGACACCCTCCAGCGGTGAATAAAATTAATTGCACACCCACGCGCCAAATCCCGGCGAAACAAAGCCCCGTCATCGCGCCTCGTCTTTGATCTCACTTCACTCAGGCACCTCGCACAGCTCGTCAATGACGAAGAAGAGCGGGGGGCGTCGATTGCCGAAAAACGGCTGTCGTCTGTCCCTCCAGCCGTTTTTGACCGACTTCGTGCACCTCCATCCGGCGATATCGAGGTCAAAATGCCTCGGGAGAAAAATCGAGGAGATGATCAGCGCTGCAGTAGTAGTAGTAGTAGCAGCAGCTTTGAGAGAGAGCGAGCGAGAGAAAGGGAGAGGAGAAAAGGCTGCTGCTGCCGCTTCGCCGTTGATATATCCGTGATGAGGAGAGGAAAAGAGAGCAAAAAGGAGAGAGAGAGAGAGTTCGGTAACGCCGGAGGACGTGTTTTAGTTCGAGAAGAGAGGAGCGAGTCTTTTGTTCGCGAACGGAAAGGTGTATCTATACAGTTTTTTTGCGCGAGCGCGATCGACTGTGTGTATACACGCTTAGTCAAATCAAGCGTAAAGCCAACTTCTCTCCGGGGCGTGAGTGAGTGATCGATGAGCGTTGGAGAGGGGAACGACGAGTGCCGGGAATAATTGCGTGTGAACTTTTGTTTGCCAGGAGAGAAGGGAGAGAGATAGTTCTGCGATTAAAAGTTTGAGATTTACACGCTTCGGAGGATCGCGCGCGATCGCTAATTCGCCCGAGACAGCGGAAAAAGACTTTGGAATTGGTTTTTCATTCGCGAGAGATTTTTAATTTAATTGCTTTGGAGGGTAATTAATGTATTTTTATAACAGTGGAAGAAAAAATGTCTGGGTTTAATCGAGTGTTTAATGATATCATCGGAATTTAGTGTTTCTATTAACTTAATAATGTACTTGGTTTGATGAAATAAGAGGGAATAAGATCAATGCGATTCTCTTCTCAGTTCAGTTTGATGCATAGAATGCATAGAATAGATAGAGGTTATAAATGTTTTTTATTAAAAAAATATTGGTTTGGTACAAATCCATAAAGATTTATTACAGAGATAATGTTGGAATTTTAAAATAAAGCTAACCGCAGCCATTTCATTTTTTTTATACTATTTCTGTGACCGTTAACAAATTATATGAAACTATTATGCAATAAATGCAACTTGAATAACCAGCAAAAGGAAAACCCGTGCAGGCATGAATAATCTAATAAAATATTAAGGCCATGGCTCTCAGAATCTACGTCAGTACGACCACTGATCACACTATATATTTGCCGTACACTTTTTCACAACTTGACCACTGCCTCACTCGTCAAAAATATAACAACATCGCGGACAGCTCGGCCGCCATGAATAATCGAACAACGAAATGATCAAACGAACTTGTACGATGCAGTAGAAATAGTCGGGTCCGGTCAGCCGTGACGTACACCGATATCCTACGCGCGCGAATAGATTAACTTCGACGAAAACTTTTCGAGCAATTTTCCAATACCACAACCCGCGACTCTAATTTCCAGTGAAACTCAAAAACCTCCCTTCCTCGTTAATAAGCCTGTTAATCCACGCCCTCTTTCTCTCCCCTCATTTTTATTCCACTGTTCTAAAATTATAAATTGCCGCACTTCATCATCGCCGTAATCCCCGATATTTAAACACTTGCAAGCTACGCTGGTGGATTAGTACCGCCACCCCCCTAAAAAAGGAAAATATAAAATGCTCAAAGGCGGCGAACATCCCTCTATCCCCCCGCTCATTCATCACCGAGTCGTCGCGCTGAATTTCCATTCGCCTGAGGCGGTGTATACATCTTGAAGAAGCTGCCGCTGCTTTGGGTAGTAGGTATACGCGTGTATAATGGACGCGCTTTTCGCGCAGGTGAGAGGCTTTGTTCGTGTCCGGGCGGCTCTCTATTGACTTTTTTAATCGTTCTGTCGAAGTTGTGCGGCCGACCCGCGAAATCGATTGGGTGTCGGGCTGTGGCGAGGGCTCGTGAATAAACGTTGAGACGGGAGTTGGGGAAGTGTGATTTTGGGGCGTAAAAAAATGTTATACTTTAAGCGAAAAATGGTTTATTAAATATTGCAAAGTATTAACGAAATTATGTGTACGGAAGTTAAAATGAAATGTTGATGAAAGAAAAGTGGTTATAATTTTGAACTTATATTTTGTACGGTAACTGTCAATCAAACTATGATTAATGAACAGGATGTAGCGTTTACTTTGGTTACCGAAGGTGTCTAATGGAGTGGACGATCGGCTGTTGAATAATTAATAAAAAACTAATCGATATTTATTTAGAAACTATCGGCTGCCAATGTGCTAATTGCTCAACACTAAGTAAACTATCGGAAAAAAGTTGTACTCTGACCCCAAGGTAGTTCGATTAGTTAGTCTCTGCGGCACACCACAACGTCACTTCATTCACAACCTATGTTTATATAAGTATTTCTGACGATAAAAGTGTGAGACAATAAATGCAATTCTAATTAGTTGAAAATTTATTTACACAAAATTGTACATAAGAGAATATTATTTTCATGGAAAAAATATATATATTTTTTTTATTATTTGCTATAAAGAAATAGCCGTAAAGACTGACCTACAGTAGTACAAGTAAAAAGTGAAAAACTTTTTCCTCCGAAAATTAAAGTAAAATATTTGACTCGAAATAGCAAAATCCTTCGTGTTATTAAGAAAGTCTTATATATCTCGGGGAAAAAAATTTATAAAGACTGGTTGTTTTATTAACTGGAGTCGACGTAAAGTACATAATACGAGAAATTGTTATTACACCCAAGCCGTCCCTGCCTCTCCTTTTTCCCTTCCTTTCTCCTCCCCGTTATAAAACGAGTTACTTACACGGGGACAAAAATATATATATCGCGCCCGGTGTGATTAGCCCCGTCCTTGGGGAGATTTCGAGCTTAAGAATGTACTTAGTAGCCTCGCTTTTTCCACTCCTCCCCTTCGCCTCACCGCCTTTTTCTACCTTTTCACTAGAGAAAGAGAGCGAGAGAAAGAAGCAGCGAAGGCGCGGGTCTTTCGAGACCTTAATTCGCCTCGGATAAGGCGCACGAATGCTCGCGCCTTCGTTTCCCGCTGATTCATCGTCGCGTTATTTGTTATGGCAGCGACCTTTTGCGCTGCGCAGCGGTGTAGCAAGCACTATACACTACTCTTTCACCGCGGCCTCTTCGGCTCCTTCTTTGTTCAGTCTGATCCTTCGTGAATGCGTCCATTAGCCAAGCTTGTATCCCTGATCCGCGCAGCTTTATTTGTTTATACATATACCCCGGCGGGACGCCCATCACCGCGGCCTTTTTCTCCTCTTTAACGCCCACGTATCTGACCATACAGTCTCCTGATCGAGGGAAAAATTAGGCTCTCGAGTATCAATTTTTCAATTAAGTGAGTTTGCCTATCGTTCGAGCGAAGAGGGTGGATAAATTAGAGGGTTGGAAAGGAGTTTGTTTGATGGTATCTATGTTTTTGTTTCAAAAGTAAACTTGAAGTTTGTTTGTGTATGGTGAACCACATTTATATAGGAAAGTAAATTAATAAATTTATGTTAAGAAACAATCCGTAATATATGAGAAGGACCTGATGAACCGCCTTATGAATTTTTTAAATTGTCGGCTCGCTTATCGTCATAAGTCTACATGACTCCCTTCTTTGCGTGGACCTCTCGTCCCCCGACTATTTGGGCCCCCGACCTTTTTAAATAATCCACTGTTAAAATTGTCCTTATATTTAAGAAAATTTTAAGTTACAAATTTACTAAATTTTAAGAATAATTTAACTGCATATTTAGTATACAAACACATTAGATTTAATATAAAAACAATAAAATGTCGGCACAAGTATAAATAAATGTCGAATTTGAAATTTGATTTTTCCCGCGGTATATGTGCCGTCGTCCAAAGCCTAGTTCGCACGCCGCCGTTAGGCGGCGTACTTCCTCCCTATGGCCTCACGTACCTAAGTAAGCCAGCTCGAGGGGATATAGGGTCGTATTACCTACTTATTATTTCGATAAATTATTACGATTAGAAAATGCTGTGTTATTTTCAAGACCAGACAAGATTATTTTCATTCTTGACACCACAATCTTGATATTATATTGAAAACTATATATTAATAGTGTATATAATATTGTATTGAATATTGAGGCAATACAATACAATATCAAGATTAATCTTGCTATATTGTGCCGTATTTAGTTAATATTTCGAATTTGATGTGCTCTTCGAGTTTTTCGTCCTTTCCCTCCATATTTTGTAAAACCAGGTTTATGAACAATGGTTCCTTTTTTAAAGTTTGTATCTTTCTCCATTGTATAAGTATAATCTGAAACTACTAGCTTTTGCAATTGATCGTGGTCCGCGTCTTGATGGAGCTCTGATCTGCTGCTCTTCAGCGATGAAGTTGACTATAGCCACATACTCGAGCACATACTCCAAAAACCGCTGCTAACTGCTTTAGCAGAATGGTTTCTCAAAGAGTATTGATAAAGTACATCAAATAATTTTTTTAATGTATATTTTAATATAAATTTTCATTTTTCTGTATATCTTATTTTC
>UXGD01003193.1:0-21554 GCA_900474315.1 Torymus auratus | reverse complement strand
TAATTTCATGTATCGGTGAAGCACGCTGTAAATTAACCTCAATAAAGAACAAAAGCAAGTGAACAACACGCACGCGTAACACACGTCATTTCTATTTTCTACATATACCCATAAAATTACGATTTGAAAAGGGGGCTAAATCCGTTTTAATCTCAAATATCTCTAACATTCATAAACTAAACGAATTCTTTTACCCGAAAAACACATATAATAAATAATATACAAACTTTACATCTCTGCCAAATTTTAAAGAAATTAAAACAATTTTTCTCTAGTTATCATGCTACAAAGAAAATGACTGTAAAATAGGAAAATTTTGAATATCAAAAAGTAATCGTACGATTTTGATGAAAATTCACGTACATAATATCTACCACCAACCTCAAATATTTATAAAATTTATGGACCAATCATTTTGCCCAAAGAACTCGGCCGAGAGCTATCCAAAATCGATCTCTACAAGGAATTTTGAAGACATTAAGACAATTTTACTCCCGTAATCGTTCGACGTACAAAACTCATTTTTTTCATTTTTTTGTTTTTGTTAATCACAAAAGAACTTTGATATCTACAATTTTTTCTTTTACAAAATATAGGTATTTTAATTATCTTTCGAATGCTACTCATCCGATTCAGATACATAGAGCCGTTCTCCAGAAATTACGTTCAGTATCTTTCTGTTACCGAGAAAACGAAAGTCGAGCGGGTGTGCAAACGCTGGAAAACTACGAGTTGGAAATATGGTCTCACTTGTATTCAAAACGTCTGACGATTGGCTCTGATACGGGTGAATTTTCAGAAACTAAAAGTTACCAGGAGAACGAGTCCATTATCCAATCTAAAGAAAAAACTATGCTATCGCTGCAAGTACTAGGGCTGCATGATATAGCAAGATTAATCTTGATATTGTATTAAAAAAGAAAAACTATCATGAAAAAATGAAAGGGTTATCATATCTAACGAAATGTTCGAGTGATAAAAGCTGGCAGGATCTCTAGGAGGAAGCAAAAGTCCTTGGAAGGCCTCATATAAAGATGTGGATTGGTTTATTTTTTCAATTTTTATAGTAATAAGAAGATACTTGAAATAATAAAAAAGTTAGTTTTTATGATCTCCAAAAAGCGTTCCTCAGTTCTGGCCACCTTAATTTTTGACTGAATTTTGAACTGTAACAATCCTAAATGGACAGTAATGAGTATTATGTGAATATTATACATATTAATTGTAACAACGTTAGTTTTTATTATTGTTCTAATGAAAACATGAAAAATTACGTTATGCACAATATATTATAGTAATTATATAGTGGTCCGGTACCGTCACGTACAGTCAGATGCGAGGAACGCGTGGTGGCTAACTTAGGCAATGGCCATGACTGTGCAACTCTGCCCTATATTGAATTATAGCTTCGGCGTCCAAGTGATTTAAGTTACATTTTTTTCTGACTCTATTCCACGCATTATTCTAACCAATTTCATAGTTCCCTCACTTCTTACTCTTTTCCTATCTCGCTTCTTGTTGAAAATAGAAAATTCATGATTTATACATCATAGAGTATAGACCTTTATCAAGTGAACTTTCGACTTTTCAAAACGCTATCTGACTTTCGTGCTCTCTTTTCCCACTACGACTATCTGCGCCGCGAGCGAACAAGAGAACGAAAGTGAAAAATGCCCCAACATTAAGCAACTTCACGACTTCGCATTTTCCCTGGCAGCGAACACTTCTTTTAATCACTCGAAATCTGGTGCAACTTGTAAAAGTAGTCAGGTAACTTATTAAAAAATTCATTCTCTTATTTTTATCTTTCATATCTATATTTTTAAGGCATATATTTGCTGTTAAAATGTAAAGATATTTTTGGTGACTGATTTAGGGCAGTCTTTTTTTCTCTTTCTTTCGATTCTCATTACAATCAATTTTTAAATTAATACTCTTTAAGTTACTGACAACGATGCCATCAGCCTCACAATAAAAGACGTATCTGGAGTTCCTGTTAACAGCCTATTAAAGTCATGTACAAAATCTACAGAAGTTTACATTGTTTGCGTCTCTTTCGACATGACCACCGCGTCAGTTCTAAATTTAGAGGACATGGAAAGGCGCAACGTTTCTCCCTTAACAATCGACGCGTGCCTGAGTTCAACCGCGAGCGACGTGGAATATTGCGATGCGCGCAGTACTGTCGACGTGCTGACGCTTCTGCTCGTATAGGACAAATGATATAGTGGAAGTTCAACGAGAAGGATTGCCAGTTTGACCAGGACTTCTTTGATCTAATATTTGTTTTGATGTATTAATGCAGTATCACTAGTTCTTGTAAAGGCACTTGCACTCCGTTTTCATGAGTAAAGAGTATTATATTAGAGTATTATAGTGCAATAAAATTCAAAATGACATTGTTTCATTTTCCAGTATATCTGAATTGAGTAAAGCCCTGAAACACTGTACAAGACCTAGGCAGTACGACGAAATATACTAAAATAAATCAGTGGAACACGATCAATAGGTGGGCGCACGTAAGAATTCTAACAGGAGCAGGTAAAAGACCGGTTGAGTGCCAGTTCTCAATAGAGAGACGAGGTAGATGAACCATCTCGTTGAAATTTTGCAGAAAAGCGCAGGCAGGGAAGCATCCTTCATTATATACTGCTTTTCGCGTAACGAAGGTCGCGCACCATCGTCGTTATAAAGCAAGCACGCGACTACAAATTACAGCACACATACTCGTTATGAAATAGGTTGGCGGAACATGATAAGAGATCGTAGACTCAATTTTTCACACCGTGCGGTAGGGAGCAACAGAAGCCCGGGTCGCTCTGGTTTTTTTACGCTTCATTGTCGAATCGACGGAGAATCAAGTATCTCGGGATAGGAGGTGCGAGTAGTATATGTTTTCTTAATGACATGGAAAAAGTCTTAATATTTTACATCATGCGTTATTATTAGGGTTAAAAAATAAAAAATCTCAGTCTTATCAATATTTAAAGTTTTTTTCTTACTGTTTTTCAAGTTAAAATGTTATACTTTTATGTTCTGGTCAACAATACATATGCCATTTTCATCGATCTTAAAATAAGTAGTCAAGGTAAATATATAATCAGCCATTTATCAGTATTGAACTTTAAGTCATTTTACACAAGCATCTACTACTATGACCTTGATTATTCAATACTTTCTGGTGGTTCTGGTAGAAAATAAACCAACTTCGTTGGTTAACATGTTAATCAAATGGAAGCGATCAACATCGAAATTTAATTAAAAATATTTAAAACTATCACTATATTTTAAAGCATCTACAATATAATATTTCCCCATGTATAAATAGTTACTCTTCGTCGACGATAGCAACATAATCATGGTGTGACGTTTTTAATTTAAAAATCGATTAACGGTTCGCCAACCGCTGGTTAGCATTTCTACCAGGGTATTATTTGAGAAAGTAAATTTTATTTTTCACAGAAAATGTTAGCTTATTTAGCTCGGTGTATTAAAGTCCATATCTATGAAAACTATGCCGAATGTAAAATACATGGACACTGTTCTTGCACGTATGCCTGCATCAAATCATCTTTGCTAGCAGTAGTCGGGAGTTATCGGGTTTACGCTCAAGCCCCAAGTAGCCAATGATGCCCCCCAGAGATGGCAATTGACCTTGGTTGATCACTGGTCCCGAGAGTCCTTCGCTAGAGACTCCAGCTCGATAGGTTCGATTGGGTCGGATGACAGTGACCGAGAGAGGAAGGACCGCTATTAGCTCCTAAGGCGGAAGCTACCGCTATATATAAACCTTTCCTTACAGTGTGTATCGTCGATCATACTGTTTGTGTAGAAATAGGAAAGCATCTCGTACGTTTTTACTCGAGTAACAATGAGGTATCTTGTCCACGCGACTTTAACCACCTTACAGTATTGACATTACCAAATTAAATAATGAATCACATAGAAAGTGTTCACTGTAAGATTAATTGTCAGACTACAAACCTATTTAAAACCAGCTCACAGTACAAACTCAAACGTTGAAGAATTACTTTTAATTATAACTCTGCATAATCGACATTACGCAAGCCACCTCCGCTCTTATCCTTTTTCGGCTATCCGAGCTTGCCTACAGCTCACTCGACACGATAACGACTGAGCCGCGTCCAAGCAACAGTGGCAACTACGTAAACGGTTATTCCCTCTCTCTCTCTCTCGCCCTGTCCGTGCAGTATCGCGCGGCAAACACACTTCGCGTGCGTATTCCGGAGTGACACTGGGCTCCACTGTCGTTTAATTACGCTGAGCTCGGTTGGCCACCGGCCCGCCCATGTATCTCCCGCGAAATTCGCGGTCTCGACCGATAAAGATGTCGGGCTGCAAAAAGCTGAAGCTAGCGCGCGAATTACACTACGCCGTCAGATAATTAAATGGAACGTAGCTGCGAGTTTCCGGAAGCTTTTAACAGGTCGTTGGTCGTTCACAGGAAGGAGTAGACTTTACTCTTCTTTCGCAATGGTCTGTTTTTACATGGGCGAGAAAAGAGTCGTTTTTTTTCACGCTGAAACTACAATGTAAAATATTTATACAACGACTTTTTTTACAATGTCCAGGATTACGAGGATTTAATAATAGATATTAATCTCGATCATTCTCATCAAGTTTTCTCGCAAGTTTATTAAGTTAATGAGAATATTGGAGAAATTATTTCAAAATCACGTATCAAGGATTGATTATATGGAATTATATAATTCAATTTAGATATCGAGAAAGTTTCATGTGGATAAAGTTCATTTGAGCTTCTTCCTCTAGCATAGATTAAATTAGCTAAAAGCAAATGAGACTTTTTTTTTTTAATTTCCGTAAATATGCATGATAGGTTTCTCGGTAAAAATACACCAGAAATAACATTTTTTCCAGTTCGAAACTTTTCATTCGCCGATTTTTACGTTATTCGCGGAAACATTAATTAAAAGTAAAATCATATTTCGGTAACATACCATAAAAGCCTACCGAAAAATCATCGTAACTTATATGTAACGTAAATACCTTGATATTTTCAACTTATTTTATGCATAGATCTCGAGAAAAACTTAAGAATAGAAAAATATCGTTTTTCTAACAACTAGAGTAGGAAGCCTTTAATTATTTTTATATTTCGAAATATAAATTAATTTTTCAACTATCCCGGATGAAACATCGCTTTATAAACTTTAACTGTTCCCAAGTCTTATTATTTTTCGTTATAATTAAGTTTGACGAACTCGTATAAGTGCTTAATTCATTTTCATTTAACTCGTTTGTCATTTTAATACGAAAATTTAAAAGCTTAATCACGTTAGAAAGCGTACTAGTATAATTAAATTCCATCTCGAGATTCGAATACAGTCATCAGAAATTTAATTATCATTTGCATTAATAGACATCTTTATTCATGCAGATTTCCACTTGGTTCTATATTTTCATTTTCCGTATGTACATAGTACATATTATATCCGAAGCCAAAAGAGACTCTGTCAAAGTGTCGAGACACACAGCCGCAAAGCCCATCAGCTCCCGCGTATAACGATACCCAGGCGGGTACCTCTCTCCCCCGTGGTGCACCTTCATTTTTCCTGCCACACGCGCGCGGCCGCCGACGTCGTCGCGCGCTGACCGAGCGCCATGCGGGAGCATAAAGTCGGCTCGCTAATTAATGAATTATTCGACACCGCGGAACGCTCGCAATTTGGCCTCGGCGGCTCTGTACCCGCGCCGGCGCTGGAGCCATTCCAAACGAGCTTATTAAATTTACAGGTATAGCCCGGAGCCGCGTGACTTGGCGCACTCGCCGCTTCTTTCGGCCATATACCTCCTCCGCGAAAAGAGACTTGGTATTTATGCGGCCGCGTCGTCGCTGGGTCACGATGTACCCCCCGCGCGACATCGTTAATTCCGAGTATCAATTTTAGGAGGCCTGCTAATGCGCTTGTTTACAGGGGCCGTCGTAATCGTAAACGTCGATGCCGGGCGAGCGTGTAAGCGCGGCCAAACGGCTAATAAGGACGCGAGCTGCCGGGTGTGTATCTATCTGCGCGCAGAGGCCTACGCAAAGTGAGCCTTGGGTTCGGAAATGCGCGCGGCGTCCTTGTTCGGGTATAGCGCAGGCGCTTGTTGCTATATAGAGTCGGGGAGTGGAACTCGGGGATTGATTAATTTTCAATGGCTTTCGTTTATTAATTCGCTGCGGGTAATTGAGGGTATACACTTTATGGTCGGGGCATTTGTTAATTATACTGCAGTTTATGCATGGCTTGTTGACTTTACCGGATACTATTATAATAACTATACTGCCGATAATATATCAATATTTCATGCCTTCATTTGAAATTTACCAAAGGGGTTACAAAAAAGTATATATCGATTGTTTCGCATTATTCGCTACTGATAAATGCTGTATCCTTGTTTACCTTATTTTTCAGAAAATCCAATGAATTGTGTGAGAATGGATTTTACTTTTATTAAAAAATTTCTATTTACAAAAATATTTGGTATTGCTGCTTTCTAAATATGTACATTGAACATATGGTCCAGTGGTCCGACTATACAACAGTTTACTTACTTTTAGGATAATGGTTTGTTTTGATGAAAAAAGGAAAAAAAATACATTATTTTGATGACATATTTTTGTCGTATACAGTTCAGTTGACACGCATAAACTTCAATTGTCAAATGAAAAATATTACAAAAACGTTAATATATATCTTTTATGTTATTTGCGACAATTACAAAATAAAGCAATTATATATTGTTAAATAAACGAAAACCTAGCTCGTAAAAGAAACTCCTCGAATGCTTGGATTTGAGAAATAAAAAAATGTATACGCTATATAGACATATCCCGCTTCAGAGCTCTAAACTTGGTCAGTTATTTAACCTGTAAAAACTCGAGGGGGCATATCTTCCGAACAGACATATATTTTCGACTTTTCGAAACGTCGAAAAGATATACGCCACCACGGGCACGTAACGTGCGCGCCGACGGCCAAGAAAATTATAAGCTCGTGCGGCCGTAACGGCCTGGAGCGAAGTTCGAACGGCTGCACCTCCACAGCCAACTCCAGCCCGCGGCTTATATGGCATCCTGTCTGGTGTTTAAAATTCCTCCTAATGTTATGGCTTTATGAGTTACGACTCCTGCATTATTAGAGTCTGTACGTGCTTGCGGCTTTGCGCTAACCTCCTCGACTTATATGTTTACACGCGCGCGAATCGTTAGTTCTCGAATGGAACAGCCGTCACGTGTGTTTGCGGGCAAATTTAGAACGCTAATGGTAATCGTCGCGAGATTTAACCATCCCGCGGCGTGAAATCGCTACTCGCCCCGCGCTGCCTATCCTCGTGCTGCCTGTCAGGTATATAAACGGGTCAGAGCTCCGATACGGCCATGTACTGCTGGTTTAAGGCGGGACGAGTATTTCAGCTAAATTTGAATCGTTGGTATTCTTGTGGCTCGATCGCACTTTTTTTCTGTCTCGGAAGGTACATAATTGTTCTGCTTTTCGAATTTTTAAGAGGCAGGGTGTGCATTTGGGAGGGTGAGCTTTTTTGTAATTTTTAAGCGGAAGTAATTCCAAAATACTGGATGGAAACAATAGACGATTATTATAGCTGCGCTTTCACTGTAGTTTTCGCTGTGATTTTATGCATTATACTATATATTTTCAAAAAACAATAAGCCGCGCTGTGAAAAATCTTTCGTGGAACACTGAAAGATTAAATATAAAATACATGTCAGAATTATTTACGCGTGTCTAGTCAGATGCGCACATTTATTACATATTTATCCATATGAAAAAATATCAATGCTATAAAAATCCTATTCTCAATAATAACGAGTGATATTGCTGGTTAAACAAGTTTTATTTTAAAAAAATCTCTTCCGCGTATTTCGAATAAATCGGCTTCATTTGCCTATTCCGTATAAAAAAAAAAAAAAAAAATATGCAAATCAGCACTATCAACTTACATTGTTTGAATACCAAGAGAATTCCGTACCTAATAGAATGTGCGAGCGGGGCATGGCATTGAAAAAACAGAAGAAAAAAACATTAAAACACGCAGCTCTCGCGGATAAAAATCCGTGAAACTTGATAAAATGAAAAACATACATTTGGCATGTATGTGTGTATATAGGTATATGCGCGCGTATAGAGTTTGTAGGGCTTAGTCGGCGTTGTTTAGATAGCGCATGCGAATATGTAAACAAAAACACAATATTGGCGCACGGGGACTCGTATACAGTCGTGCCGAGTTTCCTGCAATGTGTATATGTGTGTGTGCATTTCCGCGATCGAGCGAGGACGGATGAGAACTCACAGGCTCCCTAAACACGCCGTTCGAGTGTGCCAACGAAGATCGACGACTTGAATTTCGGTGCTGCTACATTGACGTTTTCATGATTATTTCAGTATTTATAGATCTATACCCTACTTTTATACAGTTTTCATCTTCAAAATTAAACTTTCATTTTTTGTGGAATTAAATATGTCGTCGACGATTTCGATTGAAAATCCAAAGGAGTTTGATCTGATTTATTGAAAATTTAAAATAAAATTTTTTTTTACAAATATTTTACTACCTATTCTGTGCTATCTGTCTGTCATTCCTGGTTGATAACTTGATTTCATTGAAATTCAATTTGTTTCAAAATACACTTGTCAAATGACCGATCGGAAAAAATGTATAATTTTACAATAAATTAAATAAGTACTATACTAAAAATACACTAAACTAATTAAGTCATTTACATTCTACCCATCGTATCACTCTCTGATAATTTTTTATCCGGCGTAACAGAATGATCTGAATATAATATGGCTCGTAAAATGTTGGTCAAGTGGCTCTAAATCATTAACGATGACGAGGGACCCAGCCAAAACCAACCTTATCAATTCAAATCAAAGCTCGAGCCAGGCGAAAAAGCTTGTCGCCGCGATGCAAGCTCGGGGAAACTCTCGACGCGCGCAGCTTAGTTTTGACAAAGCAATCGATTATTCGAAACTAATTAAAGACCAGGGAGAGAGAAGCGAATAATTAATCAGCGAGTTAAGGGCGGATGTGCGCGCCTGCGCATAGGTTTCGAGGAGGGAGAGAGGGGGCGGCGTATTTCATTAGCGAATTTTCGCTGGAGCAGCTCCGCGCGCTGCCGGCTAAACCAGCAAACTCCGCTCGCCGGGAGAGAGAGAGAGAGAGAGAACGCGCGAACCGTTGATCTTGCGTTTCGCCAGTGTCAAGGTAAACCGCGTTTCGCGTTGTTACCTCCTGATAACACTAATCTGTAGTTACTGGCGCGCCAGGTCGATACCGCCACCGGAGCTGCGCTGCTACCCCCTCGAGGCTTTCGACCTCCCGCCCCCCCAACGCCCCACCCCCGCGAGCGTGCATTAAGTGTTACGTGCGCGTGTGCAAAGCCGCGATACACTTATATATATATGTACGGACGAGCGAGCGGAGGGGAGGATTCGTTGTATATACGGTGCTGCGCCGCGATTAGATGCAGAGATGGGCTCGGGGATAGGGGAAGTTTTGAAAGAGTTTGTTTGCTGTTTTATTTTCACTCAGAGGATTTCGAGGCGACGCCGGCGCCGCGCCGCGAAACTGTTGTGTACGAAGATTATTGGTGTTATGTAGTCGGCGGAAGTTTTGATAAATTCGACGCAAATGGGATTATTCTCCGCCGTGCGCTTCCCGCTCTGCTTTTTTTCTTCTTCTTTAAATTAGTTGGAATAAGGCGATAGCCGAGCACGCTGATACACGCTGCTACGATTTTCCCAGATTGCGCATCGATATATAAATTATTATATTATCATTAAATTCTCCACTGTGTAATCGATCTTCTCGAGTGCCCTGCGTTGTCGCGTATAGGATGTTTCAAATCGAATAAATTCCGCGCTAAACTGTACGAGAAGCAAATTATATTAAATAATGCCGAGAATGAATTTTCGGTATTTAATATTCTGATTATCATAATACCGTTTCATCCACATCAGAGGGCAAGTTCGATAAAAAAAATATCGATAAATCAGCGGTCAAAGACAAAGTACCTTTGTCTACCTCCCATTCAGAGGGCCTAGAGAAATCGGAGAGTCGAACGGGCCGCACACAGTTACAGTGCGAGGGCAACATTATCGATAAATCGGCGCGCATACAAGCCGCTTCCGCGCGCTATAGCTCTTTCTCTCGCCCCCCACGCTTACCCACACGTGCTATTCGAACGTGAAACGATGTCGCCGCACTCTGTTTTAGGATAAAATCGCCACTCGCGCAATCACGAATCCAACATATGTGTGTGTTGTGGACGCGCGCGCGTGTCTGTGTGCATTTTCGCTTTTACTCTTTTGACTCGTCACGTTTTAATTATCCTTGATGTTTATGTAGCGTATCGCTTACTCGAATGATATATTGCGCGGGGGATATAATAAAATGAGCCGAGCTCAAAATGAGGATTTTTCGCGGTTCGATCGCGTAATCTGGCCTTTGAATTATATAATGCTCGCTTTATTATATGCGGACGGGAATTCTATTGGAATTTTCAGGTACGAGGATTTAGCCGAAATTCAACGTGTTGCCTTTGCCGAGAACGCGCTATTTCGACTGGATTGAAGTGCGGCTCTTGTGACCACGGAAATGGAATGTTTTATATATATATACGCGTCAACGCTAATGAGTTTTACTTATAAATAGCGTGGATATTTGTTACTTATATACACGCTCAATTTTATTAAATTTATTCTCCCAAGAAAGTTTAAGTCTTCGTTATATGTTATGGCGTTGATTTTTTCTATGAAGAGAATAAAACTGGGAAAATTTCATTTTTTATACTGAATGAAATTGAAAACTTTGAGAATTATATAAAATGAATTATACTTCTTCGAAAGCGTAGAATATTCAAAAGGAAAAGTTTTCATACTAATGAAAAGATAATGTGCGCAATTTTATGTTTAGCAAATTATAAAATATCATATTAATTTTCATTTTTATCATGTTTCTTATAAAATTGAAATTCCGAGTTCGTTACCCGAGTTTTATGAATTTGAAATTTCATTATCCTTGTTGAAATCATTATATAATAATTAGTTTGTAGCTGAAAACGACTTTCAAATTGAATAAGAAAACTTTTTGATGCATTGTTTGAATTAGTATTACTATAAAAGTAGAAGGGATCCTTTGTCTTGAAAAGCTTTCGAACTACAAGGAAAGGTTAACTCACTCCGTTATCAATAATAAAAGCGTCTATAAGAAATTTACACTCACGTTCGCAAAACTCCATAAAAAAGTCAAACTTACGTAAAATTCTAAACTTTATATGTAGAAATATACTTTCAGGACTTTGGCAGCGCAGCCCTTTTCATGGAAGTTTTAAACAACGGTAAAATTTTAGATCAAGGTATCGTTGATGAGAAAATTTGTCGCGGATACAGAAATAATCAAATATACACCTCTGCGCATTTTAGAACGGAGTCGAAAGAGGAGAGCAACACTCGTAAAAAGTCCGAGTCGCAGTTTTCTCTGATTTAGCGATTTCCCGTACTTCTAGTTATTGCACTCTTTCTCTTTCTCGTTTTTCTCACTTTGTCATCTTACTTTTTCTCTTATTTCTTTGTCCGCGCATCTCGTATTCTACTATTTAGTCAAGCTCGAACAAATTAATTGAGACATTTCATTAGGAATAAATAACAGATGCGCGTGTTTGTAGCACTTTTTGATACGTAAATCACTAAAATTGCAAGGAAGATACACACCCTATGGGAATTCGATTTCAATCATGCTGGGTGAGTTTTTTGTGGTATATCGAAATAAATCCGAGTTATACCTTTGTTTTTCTGGAAGTATTTGTACTATAAAACTCAGCGAAAGACAAAAAAATCAAAATTGATTCGTTGTAGCTTACAAATATTCACAATTCCGATGCATGATTTTATCTATGATGATTGATAACTTTGAACTAAACTAATCTTTTTATACACGATACAAGGTAAATTAAACTATTTTGATTTTCATTTTTGATGATTTTTAAAATGTTTACAGAGATTTACCTAAAGTAGGGATAACATTCAAGCATAAGAATACTATATGTCATTTAGATGTACCAGAAGACTGCTCCCGAAGTTTGATTAAAATCTGTTTTCCAACGGATCCTGGTGATGTAGCTTTACATGTTATATGTAGCTTTACTGTACATGTCACTATAAAAATAATAATACACGGTCTATTTGTATAGGTGATGGTGAAGTTAATTTTTCATTAAAGCTTTTTTCAGTACTTTTTTGAAATCCTTTTGTATTATGAGTGACATTTATGGCAGCACTTTTAATCAACTTTTAGTTGGTTTCTTTTTCGAGTTATTTAGAACCAGAGTAAAAAATATACACATTCGCAGTTTTTTTGTAATTTCATTGTTTTTTTTCTACATTGAGAAAAAAATTCACTAGTGAGATATTTACTAAATTTTTTACACTATAAAAGTATGAAAAAATTACTAAAAGCATGATAAAAATTAAAACACTTTATCCGATATTTCTTGTATACAAAATGGATAAAATCGGTAACGTATTTTTTTTTTTTTAATTTTTCGAGAAAGTACGGTATAGTAATAATTTTCCTATAAAAGAATTAAAAAAATACCAGATTTTTTTTCTCATTGTAAGGGTCTTTACACCATTCAAATGAGCTTATCTCCTTAATCCTTGCCGACGCGTGCTTACAACACCAGCATTTTAATGTCTTGGCTATAGCATTGAATGTTTTGACGATTTCAGCCCTTTCCTCGCGTCTTTACTTTTCTTTCTATCTCTACGTCTGTCGGAAAAGGAACACGACAGAGGGGGGATTCGCGAGTCTAACACTGCGAGTGCGCTCGCTGTGTTAACACGCGCGAAACTGTCGTAACGGCCACGTGTGGAAGAAGTTTAACAATTATATTTAATACGAAGCCAGGGCCGAGCTATTACATGTCGCAAGCCGCTAGATACCGATAGTAGTTCGAAACTTGTTCTCGTTTGGCGCGCAAAGAAAGCGACAGAAAGCGTGTATATATATATATCTATACGCGAACACCAAAGAGAAGGAGCGGAACCCAGGTGGAAATTTCTGGCCGCATCGCTGGCGGAGGGAGAGGAGGGCTCTAATCAAATTTAATAACTTTCCTGCGGCGCTGCCTCATCCCCCTCGGGGGCTTTCTCCCTTTCTCGCATTTTGTAGGCGCGACCGACGCCCACCTCTCATCATCTTTTCTTGGGGCGGCAAGCCTCATCCCCCCGCCCCACTACGGTTCGTGTTATAAACTTGCCTCGCGCGCACGCTGAGTGCAGCGGATTTATGAATGCCACATGCTCCACGAGGACGACGACGATCTCTTTACCCTCCCCCCAACCCGCTCTTCCCGAGAGTGCAGTGCATCTACGTCTCTGTTGCCCGATAGTTTTGCGAGTTTATATTTTGGGGCGAACGCGGAAGAGGGCTGAGGGTATACCCGGCCTATCTTATTACGCGAGCGCATATCTTTTATTCTTCCGATATGGAGTTTCTTTCATCCCACTTGCGTTCCGTCGACATTCTACTTTCGCAGTTGGAAAAATATTTTTACAGCGAGAAAGAGAACACTGTATATCTCAATTTGGGGCACCAGTTTACATTGGATTGAAGCAAAATAAAATTTAAATGAAGCTGTTCGATTTTAGCACTTGAAAGTCATATCTGATACGTGAAATATTAAATTTGTTAATACTTTATTTGGTTCAAGAGTTATATTATGAAGTCCGAAGAAAAGATCCTAATATAGTGTTTGAAATGGTTTTATAATGTTTCTTTTTTATTAAGTAGCAGATAATCGAAAATTTCGTTAATAAAATGGTAAAGTCGTCGCTCTCAATAAGACCACTGCGGGGAAAGAGTAGGGGAAGATTTCTCTTCACGTATAATGTTTCCCCCACTATAACGTCCCCGTAGAATCAGTAACTTCCATTTCGAATAAGACTGCACTGGGAGGTATTGTTTACAAGTGCTTTAAGATTGTTTTCTTCGACTGTTCGAACACTCCAGGCATTTCAGAAAGTTTTTCAGGTAATATTAACTCAATTATTCTACGATTTATGTATGAATAAACGGAATAAATTCGCACTTATACGTATTCCGCGCAAAAAAAATTTCGTGGACGATACCCGTATAACCGCCCATAATGTGTCCAACTGTCCTTTTGTTTTCAAAATATTTTTTTTTTTAGACATTTTATTGAATTAAAAGTTTACATTTGTTAAAATTTAATTCAGTGGACGAAAAAAAAATTATACTGCGTTAAACCGTTCTCTTCCAAAAGTGGAATGATCTCTGGTATCATTATATGAATGAAATCAAGAGCGGCTCTATTGAGAGTGTCAGTTCTGAAGCAGGAACGCTCGTGGGGAAGATGGATGGTGGGGGAAGCGATCTCATCCGACTTCCGAGAAGCGGCCTTATTTCGAGCGGCTGTATTAAGAGCGCCGACTGTACTTTAATATTATGCATGTCTATTATATACAATGCAATACCTTGGAATTGATGAATTTCTGAGTTTAAATCGCCTTTTTTCAGTATATTGATTTAAAAATTTTTGAAATCCATCGTAATATAGACTTCGAATATAATACCTCAAATTGACGTTAGTTAATATGACAGTTATAATGAAGGAGTTCGAACTCAAAACGGTATGGTTTACCTTTCTAATCATAATAATGCGGTTTATTTTCTATTTTAAACTAATCCCAATTATTACATGAACATTATTTGATCCAATTTTATATGATAATCTTCTCGCGTCTCCTCTACTTTACGAATCAAGTTTATACGTCTAACGTACACCCGTGAAAGAAGACGCGTTATTGCCGAAGTTCCGAGATAAATTTTAAATTTTTAGCATGCTCTCACTCCCAGCCACCCTTTTCCCGCTCCATTTTTCCGCAAAGACCTACAGCTCAGGCGAGCAAAAGAACTCGTCTTCTGACATTCGTCCCCGAGGACGCGAGGACGAAGAGAGACAAGGCGACTGCCCGGACCACCGAGAAGAAGTCTTTTCTCTCGGCGGGTCGAGAGGGCGGAAAAGAGGTAGGAAGACTAGACTTCTTTCCGCTGGCGAACACTCCCCAGAGGGGCGCGCGCGCTCGCGCACAAATCCCGCGGAAAAACGCCCGTGCGTGCGCCAAGAACATCCCGCGGCTCGATCATTCTTAACGGGACGATAAAAATATATACACGCGACTCGCGACCGTCGTAAAAAATGCTCCCTGATAGGGCCGCGCGCTCGACGGTGGAGATTTGCATTTCGACGTTTGACATTTCCGGGCCGCGCGCTCTATGTCTATACACGCCTTGAAAAACCAAGGGGAGAAAAATAAGGCTTCGAACATCGCTGCGCTGTTTGCCCCCCTCTTTCCTCGACGCAGAGGGAGAGAGAAAGTATACAAGGACGAGCGACCGTTCCGGCGCACCTAGCCGGGATAAAGTATCTTTTACGTCGACCTGAGATATTTCTCCTTCTCCTCTCTCTCTCTCGCTTCTTCACTCTGTGGTCGGGGAGGGCTTTCTTGCCCGCGTACCGTCGAGCTAAGTTTTTCCGTCGTCTCTCTTGCTCGCCGGAGCTGAGTATACAAGAGTATAACGGACGCGTGACGCCGGTGAGGTCGTCTTCGCTTCCTTCCTGCTGCGCTGACCCGTAGATCCGTACTGCAGTAGTAGTCAGTTTTGTACTGGGGAGAAAGAAAGCCGCTAATTTTCTACGTTACTTGGCTGAATATACGGTGTAAAGTGGACAAATAAATCCCACAAAATGATTTCTTTATAAATATAATAACACTTTTTTTAAGCGCAGGTATTTGGTTTTGTATGGAAAAAAAAAGTATAGCATCAAAATGTCACTAAAATTTTTTACGAGGCTTTAAGGAACGTATGCCCTATAAAAAGAACGACCTGAAAAAATATTACAAAAGCTATATTTATTTGAAGTTGAAAGTGTTGGAAAATATATGCAATATAAATATACCTTTTAAAATATGTATATACCTTTTAAAGTTTTGTTTATTTATTCTAAACGACTCGGTATTTATCAAGTATTTGACATTTGCTAAAAAATGCATATTTCGTCTCAGGCAGCCGAAAAATTTTACCGTTACTATAAGCTTTGAAAAAGTAAACGAGCAAGTAGATGAGGTGCAGATATCGTCAGACATTAAATATTTCACTTATAGTCAGCTGTAATTACGAATCTGATGTATTGAATGTTAAATATTGTAACAGGACTGCAATTGAACTAGTTTAAACAAAACAATATTGTATTTATTGAATGATATAATTTTCATCAAAATATCAACACAGTACAGATTACATATTCTATATATATTAAAGCCATTATTTTAAATATAGTGTACTTAATTCAACCTCAATTCCTCTGCATCGACGTGCTGATATAAATGTCAAAACTATTTTCTTTTTCCCCGTGGCTATTATTTGATAACGTTCACTGTGTTTGCACATTTAATATACGTGGCCAGGGTACATTCTTGGGGGCGCTGGATGACTATATACCTGTACTACTCGGACCGTAGCAAGTCAATTAGCTCGGAGGAAGCGTGTACCGCGCGCACGTTCACGCATTACCCCGTCTGAATCTGACAGAGCGGTAAAGACTTAGTCAACTCACAAAGATAATTTGCGACTGTCGCCGGGGTGAGAATCGACAATGGCTTTTACGGTTCAGTGTGAGAGTATATATCCCTCTTCGCGCGAGAGTGTGTATTGTGCACTCGCGTGTCATAACGTCAGATGCTTGTCTTTTGTATTATTTTTACTGTCAGTTGACTCGCTAGCCCGAGTAAATTGAGATAAGATAAGATATCAAATAACATAAATAAAAGCCAATTTTTCAGTGAAAGACTAATAATATTACGTAGTATTCGCGTAACTGTTAATATAATTGCGATTTTCCTAATTGCATTGTTACGACCCTCAATCAATAAAATGTTATATATAACAATTACAAGTTTTTTTATATAAATGCTTACAAGCTGTTATTTCATTTGTAATCAAAGGTCTTCTTTTGCTTTTGAAGAATAACATATTTTTCATAAATATAGTCAGGAATATACTACACATTTTTCATCTTTTCCGAGCACTTTGTTGTATCGGAAATTGTTTTACAAAACGTTACGTTATTAATTGGAAAAAAAGCATCCATTTCATGCAATTCCGAATCGACAATCTTAATTTTCACTAAAAGTTCCCTCAAAAGAAATATCTCCCTTTGCTTTACAAAGGATCGCGATCGCTCCAGAGAATACGGAAGTTCCATGCAAAAAAAAAAGAAAAAAAAATGATTTTTCCGAGCGCTGGCGCGAGTCTCGGTCAAAGTAATAGTTGGGGAAGCCCGCGCGTGATTCTGAATACCGATAAGACTGACACCGTATAGGTAGATAGAGAGGCAAGCGGTGCGCGCGCCCTTAGAGATGCATCTCTTTTCACATGCGACGACGATCCGTCTACATGAGAAGAAACTCTTACGGCCATCGATTTCCCTACGAACGCTGCGGACGCCTCCACGTATACGCGCGCTCGCATACATGTGTGTGGATGCGCTATACAGAGATGGTGCAACGGGTGCGAACGTGTGTCGCGCGAAAACCTTACGGGAATATATAGAGCGAATAGCGCGCTCGGTTCACCCCGGGGAGCAGTCCCAAGTTCACACGCTCGATTTACGGCGAAAAAAGCTTGGGGGTGGAGGGGGTCAGAGCGGTCGGGGGGATATCGATTGCTCCGCTCGTTTTCACGGGATAATGCGCGCGGCGCGTTCGCTCGTTCCGGAGATGAATGAACGGCCGATATAGTCGCGCACACGTTTACACGACAGAGAGGTATAGAGCGAATGGGAAGAGACCGTGAGGGTGGGAGAGAGAGAGAGAAAAGGTAGAAAAAGAGGAGGCGCGTATAGTTGGGATGGAAAGAGACAGATGGGCGGAGAAGCAGAGGGAGAAAGGGGTAGATCACCGGAATAGATAAATGGAGGGACGGGGTGGAGAGAGGTAGTCGAGCGCGCGGTAAGGCGCCAAATTTGAATGGACTACATAGCTGGGGGGTGTGCGCGCATTAGACGGGATTTGGAAAAGCGCGCGCAGTCGCGCGTTGTTGCCCTTTTTGCCGGACAATTTAGGTGTCGTGCGCGCTTCGCAGGTGCAGTAAGGGATAACCGAGGGGATATTCGAGCTGCACCAGCAGTACGAAAGATGGAAAATCCCAAAGTCCGTTTTTCTGTCGCTTATGCGCATTCGCGCGTTTTGTTTTCGTTTGTGGTCAGCCGGTTAGGCGACCTCCTCCTCCACCTCTTTTTTACGCGGACTTTTCGCGTTTGAAGGATTTTGCTTTGTCGCCCGGTCAGTGTTACAGGATTATATGCGCTGCAAGGATATTTCAGAATCCAGTGATTCTATATAGGCATGACGCAAACGGACGATAGATTTAGCCGTACAGGTATTATATTCGATTTGAACGGAATCCTTTTTTCAAAAATTGACAATCTTCAAAGTGTAATTATAATTTTTCGATCTGATATAGCTGATGTTAATCAGTTAATTGCCCAAGTAACGTTGTCAGAAATTCCATGGAGAGTAAGCGAGTTGAAATTGCCTTATATAAAAATGAATTTCCAGTTTTAATTAGTCAATCCAACTTATTTATCTAAAAAAATAAATTATAGTCACTTGAATGAACGTAATGTGCCTCTTCATGTACGTTGCAATATAACTTATAACCATTTTTGGGCAACAATAAAGTATAAAACCTAATTTAAACAAATAATAAATTTTGCACTTCATTTTAAAATGCCTGCATGTACTATCCCAAAAAATATTTATGCTATCAAGTAGCGATTTACTTGTGTTTTTAAGAATCTTAAATAATATTATTATACAATTTTTAAACATAATTTTAATTGAACATTATGATAAATATAGTCAATTTTTTTTTCAGGTAAGTCACGTGTTGATTGTCTATTACATACACTTAAAAAGTATTGGTGAGTAAAAGATAATTTTATAATGCTTTGCTTTTCCATATAATTCCTGAATATAAAAATGGGGTGCTATGTTAGGTAGTCTTAGAAATAATATTGTAGGGTGTTGCTCAACTGCCTAACAATTCAGAGAGAAGAATGAAGAAACACCACAAATCGAGTACAATATGTTTAGATAATATTTTTCCCACCCTGCCGGATTAGCATACATTTTTCCTAAGCACATTATATCGAGGTCTCTTGCACTTACCATAAAGACACACTAACACAAAGTATAAAATTTTGAAATTTTTTATTAGGAACAGCAAGGCATGCATTCATATCGGTTTCGTGAAGACTAAGTGATTTCGGACCATATTTGTATAATGTTATTGCAAAACTCGTACCTTACTGTCAATTGCCGAAAGTTAGATAACTGGACTCGGGACGGTCGAGGTCCAAAGTAGAACCGGGGATGTAGGTACCACGTTGACTAACTGAGACCGTTTATTGTTCAAGAAATCATATACAAATTATCAAATGTCAATAGTGACAAATAGAGATCTGTATCCATGGCCAAAGGCTTGAAATAGTCGTTTCCACAAGTCTCTGCGTAAATTCCCACATTGGAAAATAGAATGTATGATATTTATTATTATCTCCCATAAAAAATCGTAGCTCTAAAAACCTTAAGAAGACTCGAAGCACCGTATAAATGTACAGCTGTATGCGTGCAAACGCACCCACACGCATCCTCGATCGACAGATTGCAGCTTTACATTTCAACAGGTTTGGAGAACAATATTAGCGGGGCAGAGGTGAGGGCAATATCTTCGGGCTTTACGTCAATGGCCTAGACGAGCTCGGCTGCTGGGGCGAGGAGCAGCCGGCACCGCTCGTATACCTATAAGCCTCGTAAGTAGCGTCGGTGCACCGCCTGCCGTCTCGAGCATGTATATGGAGGCGCCGCGGCATATGTAGGTCAGTCAGCCTTGACTGCGACGCTACGTGCTCCGCGAGCGCCGCGTCAGAACTGGCCGATGTGTACAGCCTCGGCTCCCTAATCGTCACGTCTCTAGTCTAAGCAGTCCTTATACAACCTTCTCGTTCAGTCGTCGCGATGCACCCCCAACTGCGCAGACGTCCGCTTGCCTTGATGCATACTGCATACCGGGGAAATTATGCTCTACGAGCGTTAGATTATTTGCATGATTTCGATTCTTTTGGAGTTTTGAAAAACATTCGATTCAACAAATTTTCAAATTATTCTATTTTTTTTTATATTTTAATAGTCATTTTTCGTACACCTTGGCGTAAAATATTGTGTTTATTCCCTGACTTCTGGGAATAAATCGTAAAATTCGTTCGGGTTGTACCTAAATCAGTCGCAGATGGCACAAGACACAAGTCGGGAAAAAAATAAGGAATTGAATGTAGGCTTCGTAATTTCTACAGAAGTGAGGTTATGTGCCGATTAAACACAAATACCTTTCAGTCGGGGTATGCGAAAAAGTTGAATATTGCACACGGAAGCAATGAACGCTATTGACGTCTGCGATTTGCTGTCTGAGCGAAGCATGTACGTCTCTTGTGGTAGCCAATAGCCTACTTTAGCCCCTTGGTGCATAATATACACTATTTCACGTAGTTAACAAAATTTTTAATTGAGACAATTATATTTTTACTACTGCAAGTAATGTTACATCGTATAAAAACTAACATTTAATAACAAAAAATGTGTCGTACTCTTTTTAACATTGAATTAGTGAAAAAACCACAAAACATTAGTTAAAATTTCTCCATTGAAGAATTTGTGAATATTTACTATATTCTATTAGTGAATTCATTCGTGAAATTCATTCTACGGTGGAGAAATTTTAATTAATGTGTATAGTGGTTTTTTCACTAATTCAACTTTAGACAGTTATCAATTCATCTTGAGTATGAACGTATGGATATATGCATTTGCTAACAATAACGTAGTCTGAAAAGAATGTATTAAAATCTTTATGCATTGCAGTTAGTACAATGCATTTACCGAGACGGAGCGTAGGCGCGTCGAAATTTGCATGACTCAATGCGCATGCATATATAACAACAATCCTTTATTCGCTGTATTTACTGTAACAAAATGTACGCGAATCAGAGCTTGTTTACGTCTATGCTCGTGTATGTAACGCAACAATGAGAAATAATATTAATTTTAATTAGTGATTTTAATTAGTAATATACTTCGCAATTTTTTAATTTAAAGACCATTGCCAACATATTAACACATTAATTTGAAATGCGAAAAAATGGCATTCGTACAAAATTAAAAAAAATTATTATTGTAATGAAAAAATCGCTGCCAATATATTGGCACTTTGCTTCCTCCAAATGAATTTATCACTCCTACATGTATAGTATGTTTATTCATTATATATTTTTTTCAATAATTTATTAATTCATTTGTATTTACAAAAATTACACATTATTTCTTATTCTTTAAATCATTTATTAGCTGCAATTAATAATGTGT
>UXGD01003192.1:0-21559 GCA_900474315.1 Torymus auratus | reverse complement strand
ATCCAGGTGGATTGGACTTGATACCAGCTGGATTTTACTGGAATTTCTACATAGATTTCCAGCTGGATTTGACGGAGATTTTGAAAAAACTTTGAACAAATAAACAAAATTTGATTTTGTTAAAAGTTTTTGCAAAAAAAACTTGATATTTCGACTCCGAACTTTTACTGGATGATACGTTCAAAACCGCCGAAGGGTGTTCCCTTGATTTTTTGTGATTTTACGTATTTTATTTTTAATAAGCTTGAACTGTGTCAATTGCTCTCAATTATATTTTACTAAATTATATTTAGTAGCGCTGCCGTTTCTGTACACTTGTATATACAATCGCATAAATAACTATGGAATGTTCGCTATTGGAAAAATATTTATTTATTTTATTTCATGTCAGATAAGTAATTTTAATAATTATCTATAATTATTGCAGTTAAAAACGAAGAATTTCATTGTATAAAATAATATTATCCATCGAGAGAAGATAAATAAAAAATTTAGATGCTTTTGTTTTTTCTTTTTTAATCGATAATAAACTAATGAGAGGCTTTTTCGGGGATGCCGGCAATGAAATATAGAACACAGGTGATTTGTTATATGTATATGTACATTTATAAACAATAATTATTTTTGAGATATATGTAACAATGTAGCTTTTTTTGCTTTTTTAGTACACGTATAGTTTCTTTGCTTTTTTTTTATAGACATAGAATTTCTTGTTTTCATTTTTCTCTTTAGACTTGTTTTTCCATGAAGCATACAAACATATTCTGGGGTTTAATAGATTGTTTCTTCTTCTTGTATGCATTACATGTTTATATAATATATTTATTGATAATATACTTTTAATCTCAATGAAAGTATACGCTTAAACGACGTTTAGTTTGGACTTATGAAAATGTAAATGTTTTTATAAATACAACGCATATTAAGTTAAAATCTAGAAATGGAATGAAAACTATAATATATAAATGTATAATGCACTCGACTACGTGTCGCGGCATGTGTGTGACAGAAACATCTCCGGCTGCGATATTATCTTGATTTTCTTGTAAATGCATTAATTAAAAATTTTAGTCTTTTAGGAAAAAGAGATCAGTGAGACTCGCCGTCGTTCGTATAGTCGCGGTCTTCATTTTAGTAGCTATAAGATTAGACTCTGAAAGAACAGATTGGAAGCAATTGTATGTTAAAACTCACGAACTCGTTACCATCGATTAAAAAATACAGCGTTTATAAAAAAGATCAGAGAGTCCGCCCGCTCGGGAAACGATAATAATTGGACTATATAGCTTCGTAAGCAGCGTCGACACCGACATGTGTACTCGTGCCGTTGAGGAACTCCTCCAATTCGTCGCGTTTCTTGTTCTCCTCCTTCTTTGCGCGTTTCTTCTTTTTCTCCGATTTCTCCGATTTGTCCTTCTCCTTATCTTTATCTTTGGACTTTTTCTTCTTTTTCTTCTCCTTATCCTCCGTCTGTAACAAAACCATCGATTTAATAAAACAACCTTTTTCACCCCCTACAAAGAGATGAATAAAAGATCCAAGTTGCTACCTTATCCCTATGCTTTTTCTTCTCCTTCATCACGGGACTGCTACTGTTAGAGCTTAGCTGGCGTATACTGCTGTTATCCAGCAGCTCCAAATGGACATTGGAGCTAGTAACACTGGCGTCCAAGCTCTTGTCGCTGAGCTCGTGTCTGTCCTTCTTGGTGCCGGTGCTGCTACTGACGTCCTCGCCGCCCTCGGGGCTCTGCCTCCACTTGCAGTCGCGGCCCAGCCAGCTGTCAAATGTGTCATCGGAGTTGCCGTCGTTCGGATCGTCAATGCGCAGCTTGTTCGAGATCTGCAACTCCTGCTCGATGGAGGAAGAGGAGTCACGCTTGGAAGCTGGCGGTCTAGACTCTGCGCCCAGCGAGATTTCACCGCGCTTGTGCCTCTGCTTGCTCAGAGGATTCTCGGCGAGCTTCGGCTGTACCGATACTGGCATCTCATCCCCCGATGACAAGTCGTCCTCGATTCCAGCTACCAAGGGATTGGCTGTTTCTGTGTCACTGTAATGTGAATAATTTTAAATTAATTTAGTACTGTTGCTTTATAATCTCATAGTAAAATAATTGGTATTTAACAAACCTGTCTGAATCGACTTGCTTCCTTTGGCTTGATTGAGAATTGGATTGACTGTTGTCATCCAAAAATGATTTATCAAGAAAACCATCATCAGGTACAAAGTCTTCTACACTCGTAATTGGTGTATTGGTGTACATTTTGAAGTCTTCTGGTTTTTCCTTTTCAACGCTACTTTCCTTTTTACTCAAAGTCATTTTTGAAATAAAAGATTGCGATCTGGTGGTCAATTCCTTCTTATCTGGGACAATACTTGCAGCTATCTTAGCATTTAAAAATTCTGGTGCACTTGTACTATTGTGCATCCCTGTTTGTTCTACTTTATTATCATTAGTTGCAGTCTGCAATTGTGTTTCTTTCCTAGAGATCGATCTTGAATCCATATTTTTAACAGGTATTGGTGTACCACCTCCAATTGGCCCTATAATTCTTGGCCCAGCTGGAGTGATAGATTGTCCATGAGGACTCAGAGATGAGGTAACATTTGGAACTAAAGCAGTTGCAGAGACAGAATCTGCTGCTGCCCTTCTCCTGTTAACCAAGTTGTCCAAAAACTTGTTGTAATCTGCATCATCACTTTCTTGAAATAGGTCCAATTCCTGAACAGTTAACATAGTTTCTTCTTTATTGGTTTCCAATTGCTGCAATAGAGTTTCTCTTTGCAGTTGTAAAAATGGAAGATTAAAAAACTTGTGCAAAAGTTTCAAACCAAAACCATTTCTCATTGATGTTTCAGCATATCTCACTTGTGCTGTTCTATCTCCAAGTGAATCAATAAAATAAGTAACATGATCCGACGTCACATTTCTGTGGTGGGACATATCACAATGATTACCCAAAACAATGACTGGTATATGACTTGGTATTTTGGGAAGTTCTCTCTGAACATAATCAAATGTCCATTGCTTTGTTATGTCCATCACAACAATAACACCATTTGTACCTTTATAAACATCTAAAAATTCAGCATCCAAAGCTGGTTCTTCAATAATATTCTCTGCGGGTATAATATTATCCATCTTTAAACCCTCCATCTTTTTTCGACGTCTACCACGATCCACTACATCCCACACTTCGACTTTAACAACATCATCTGTAGCTTTATAGTTCCACTGAATACTTGCCACTTGAATTTCTTCTGTAGGTATATACTCTTCAACAAATTTTTGACCTTGCAATCTATGAAATAGACAAGTTTTACCAACATTTCTGTCTCCTTTTATAATAATTTTCACTGAAAATAAAAACAAGCAATATTGTATATTACAATTAATTCAACCTTGTATGATCCTTGACAATAAAATTATGTACTTACTATTATATTGGACACCTTTTGCAAATTTTTTCTGTAAATTAGTTGGCATTGATTGATGTGCTGGCCTGGGGGATGAATTAGTCACCCCCTCAGACTTTCCAGCTAATCTCTTGAATGCCGAAAACATTTTTACAATCTTCTTATTTGGCCAGTGATAGAATTATATTTACGAGTTTCTTAAAGTATTTCTACGAAGATAACAAATATATATATATACTGAAAATAACCAATGAGAGTCTAGTGAATAACATTCATCAGTAAGTTGATAGGTTTCATTGATCTTGAATATATTACAAATACTTACGTAAATATATTAATTCACATATTGATGATGTATTTAAATAAACACTTAATAACAATTAATAATCAACAATTTAAGAAAAACAAAGCAGCTGCTATCATATCGGAGTATCGGACCTATTTAAGGTCTGACAGCTGATGGTAAACCAGCTGGCATCATTCTCCATGCATTTACTTGCACGGAGTGTTCACGTAATTTACTCGCATATTCTACATGTAATGTGACCCGTCAAAAACTGTGCATACGAAGTAATATACAGGTCACATGCATTTTATTTTGAAAAAATTAAATTAAATAAAAATAATTTATTTGTTGTAATAAATTATAAAAACAATTATAAATAAAATAAACAGAATTTAGGTACTAACAATTTTAAATGGTAATAGAGAAAAATTAAGAAAAGAAAACGTAATTCTTTTAGATAAAATATTCAAAAATTATGAATTAAATTATTATGAAATAAAATTAAACATAAGTATGTGTAAGTATAAGAAAATAAAAACTAAATTGTAATTAATATTTGAAATAAACCAATTTTTCATTTAAAACTTTGCATCTTTTAGTGATAAATTAAGCTATATAATTCTGAGAATATTTTATGTTGTAATGTGTAAATTAAAGTTTTTTTAACTTGTCAAAATTTCATACGTTTTCAAATTATTGTAAAATTTATTGCCTTCTGAATCTCTTCCTACCCTCTGATAAAGATAAATATCAGATTTATTTCTACCTGGGACTGAGAATGAAGAGTATTAGATTCATTCAATTAATGTAATATAGGTGCGGTTGTCATTAGAATCATTGATACAAAAATTTAATGAAGATAAAACGAATTGCATTTTAAAAATTTTATTCAACGCTTTATAAAAGCATACTGTATACAATTAAAAAAAATTAAAAAATAGAAGGTTCAGTCAATTATAAATATTATATATATATTGGTACCCTGTTAAACAAGTCATAAAAGTTTCACTGCTGACTTTCCACAATAGCTTGACAAAGTAATGGTTTCAAATTTTCTTTGAATAAAGAATGTTTCTCTCCATGTGTGATTCTTAATATTTTATCAGCTTTTGTTAATGCTTCTAAGGCTGGCTTTGCCTTCTCCAGATGCAATTGTATTTTTCCTAACATTAAGTATAATATCCCTGTTAATGGATGAACTTCACCATAATAGTGCCTAAAATGTATATTTATGAAAAAGTATCAATTCAATAGTATAAAATCAATAATTTATGATCAAATTAATATCAAAATAAAAAAAAAACTGTTATATTACAAATAGCCTGGCAGTAGTTTAACACCAAAATTTTCAGCATGCTCCCAGTGTCCTAAATTGACGGCAGCATCAAATGCTGATTCTATTGTTCGAACATGTTGTATATTAAGAGCATATAAGATCCCTTTTTGTTTACTTAAACATTTCTTACTAATATCAAGATCTAAAAGTTTTTATTAAGGAATCATTGTAAGGGTAAAGAATGTTACATGATTTTTCAGTAAAAAGGATACAGGCTACATTTTTCATAGTTTCAAGATGATGTGCAGTAAATTCACTAACTTCATTAAACTTTTCTTTAAAGGATGAAGAAATCTCTTTAGCACAACTTGGGCAAGATTCTTCATTAATATCACAAGGATTTTCACAGGATGAACAAACAGCTGCAGATGCATAAATTTCAGGTTCCTTGCATCTTTCACATTCACACAAAAAATAATATGTATTCTGTAATTCTCTACGCCTAACTTCTGTTTTATTTAGAACATCAATATATGAAATATGTATCTGCAAATGTTTAGGATTAATTAAATAATACATTTATGTTCATAATGATAAATTTAACATGCTTATTCTTGACATCTCGTACTTGTGACCAGTCTAAACGTGGAATGTCTTCAAGAGCTCTAATTAGAATTGTTGTGCCCTCAAAAACAGCAACTGCATTTGGTTTGCAACTATGATCTACTACAGAAGGGCCTAAATAAATACCAACACCAATACTGTTCATATCAGAATCTAATATATTATATGAATTGACACAAATCCGACCATATATTCCCAGTATTTCTGCTGAGTTTGGTAATTGTGTATCTGCCATAAATTCTTCTAAAACTTGACACAGAGAGACAAAATGATCAACGCGTTTTTGGTCATTTTTCACATCTGTATAATCTAAAGTTGAAAATTAAGATCATTATATATAAAATACTGTTGCCTATAATTTTAGCAAAATAATATTAGCTTACGAGACATCAAGTCTTTAAACTTTCTAAAAGCATTTTTCGAATAATAATCTTTTTCTTCTCCTCCACCTTTCTGGAGTTTTACTACTATTCGAGCTAATAAACGAGCTGCATCTGGTATTGTTCGAGGCAATATTCTCCTTAAATTTGAACATTCTGATTTGTGTACACTCCATGATTCCTTTTGGCAAGCCCGATCACAGTAGTAAACGTACTGACAACCTGAGCATTTTAGAAGTTTTCCACTAAAAACACAGCAAGTTATTAAAAACTAAATAAAAACATAAGTTATAATTCATTTTTCTTCTCAGACCTATCACGAAAATAACGCTACCTTTTAAAACAATAATCACAATGGTTATCTTTATGTTTTGAGCTTAGAACGTATGAAAACGGTTTCGAACTTATGAGACAATCTCCCTTTTTAATCTGCATCGCATCATTTTTATTTAAATTTTTAACCGGCATCAAAGTCTCACCGTCTTCATCCAAGCAGAAAATGCTCGGGGAAGCACGATCGTAAAATGAGCGCGGCGTACGCACATAAAAATAACCTAAGTAGACATCTGCGTACGTATACGTATATCTATATGTATATCCGTGTATAAGTATCTAGATTTATGTTGAATTTATGACGAGCCAAGACAAATGTAATACGTGATTGAAATGCATTCTGATGGACGTGATGGTAAATATAGAAGATTTTAAAAGTTTGTGAATGTTTAATAAAACTTTATTACGAAAGAATATTGTATTAAAAAATGTGTATTTCAGACAACAATACAAATACTTATGTTTATAAAAACTTTTTCAATCTTTCATCAATAAAGGCAGTAGTTTTTTTAATCAAACGTTACTTACTTATTTTTGAAACAATAATCGCAGTGAGTATGACGGTAATATGATTTTAATACATAAGCAAAAGGTTGTTTCATCAAAAGAGTTGCTCCTTTTGGTATAACAGAATTATTAGATTTGTTTCCATTTAAAATTCTCATTATTTTTAAAATATCTATTCAACACTCAATAAATACAAATCTTGAAATTTTACAATTTAGAAAACCTTTGTCACTTTAGGGAGCAGGCAATCAACTGTGCATGTGAACTATTTTAGGCAACAGGTTTATTTTAGAGAGTTATTATTAGATGTGGTATAGGACCATTCACCAAGCTGCACATTTTAATGAGATCCTGATTAGGGAAATTGAAAATTTATTTACAACGACTCGAAAAATCGACGTTCTGTCGACAGGATACGCAGCTTACAAACATAACAAAAATAATACATAGCTGTAGCATACACAATTTATCATTTAAAAGATTTTAATTTGAAATAAAAATCTCCTACAATATTCATAAAAAAAGGGCGCGCCATCTAAAAAAAGATTGACGTCCCGAAAACAAGGAATAAAAATTTAAAAATGCGCCAAAAGAATACACTGTTTTATGACAAATGTTCTTCAATATGTACAAGCTATTATTTGTAGTTAATTATAAATTAGTCTTTGTCCGTTGTTGTTTTCTCAATGTTTTAAGGCATCTCGTCGTCGTTTCTGCATGGTCTAACTTTTTTTCTTTACAAAGTGCCTCAATTCATATTAAGAATAGCAATTTACTTGGACAACCTGGACCTCCATTGCGGCAGACTTATAGTAATCATTTACATTGCACACTCTTTTTGACCCTTTATCTTATTTTATCCAGACAGTCGATTGATAGTTGAGCTCATGAAAAATGGAGGAATGGGATTTTTGCCACGTCCAATAATCTTCTTCATTTTACCACTTCTTTTTATGTTCATCCATAGAAACACCTCCTGGTCCTAACGACACAATCATCAACAATCCTCCGATCACAGAAAGGGTCTGAAAATATGTAAAGAATCTCTTAGTATTTATAAATCATTTATATTAAATAAATTCTTTCAAAAGAAATTAAATCAGTTATTACAAAAATTATCAATTCAATTTTTTATCATATGTCAAAGAATAAATGATTTAAAAAAATAAAGTTTAAAGATAATCTTTTTCAATAATTTGTTAAATGAAAAAACATATGCACAATGAATTAGGAATTAATTGCTTTCCTATTATGTTTCTAATAACTTTGCAATGTTTAGAATTGAAAACAAAAGTATAATCAATTCCAAATAGAAAGATTTATTACATTCTTTTTATTTCTCATACTCACTTGGAAGAAATCATATTTAAGGAAGTCTCTGAGAGGTTTGTAGTCTGGAATGGTCCACCAAGCATTATGATAAAAGTTGAGACAGGTCAAAATGAGTACAAGCAGCAAAGAACTGAGCTTAGTCTTGTATCCAATAGTCACTAATACCATCAAGATTCCTCCTAGCACGTCTTGAATTATTTGGAAGAAAGACCATTCGAATCTGATCAAAGTTACAAACATGAAAGCCAGCAGCACTCTTCCAGCCAGCTGTAACAGATTCTTCGGCTTATTGTCACCCAAGGAAGGTACACCGGCAAACAATGATCTTCCCTCAGCCTTGGACTCAGCCAAGACCAGCAAAAGAGCACCAATCAAAGCCAGATTTCTGAACAAGAATTGCATGTCCCACAGAATGCTGTAGGCAAATGTTTGCAGAATCACAATGAAGAATAGCATTCCGCAAGCTATGCTGACTTTTATCCTTCCAATAACCATGACACAGCCACCAAGCTGACCCAACAAATTTATCAGGACAAAGAGCGTGGCCAGGAACTTGCCGCAGCCCCATGACATATCCATGTACTCTCTCTGCTCATTCCACTGGAACCACATCCGCAGGCCATCTTCTAAGAATGTGGCGATGAGACAGAGTCTGGCCAGAGTTGGAAGTACATGCTTTCCATTTCTAATGATCTGAAATACATTAAAAAAAATTCATTAGCCCCTCATCATAGTCAAAATAAGTAGCTACTCCCAGTAACCATTAAAAAAAAGGCACCCACACCCTCAGGAATCAAGGCTCACGGGCTTCGCATACCATATCCATAAAAGCGGTCATAGCGACAACATATTTTTTTTTTTTTTTTCGGCGGCGGGTCAGCATAAGTAGGTCTGTGAAAGTGAGTAAAAGCGAACGAGCGCGCGCGCGCGCGGCCTGCCACGTCTCTGTCGTAACACACGGCGTTGCACCTTCCATAAGCATCTTACGAACCGCCTTCCCATACCTAAATCATCGCGAGAAAAGGAAATCATCGTCATCGTCATCGCGCTGGCGGCGCCCCATCGTCAGCATACGAACGCTGTTGATACTACGTGGACTTTATGCTCGAGAGCGAGAGGCGGGCACGCGCGCGGGCGCCCGGCTACTTCTACGGGGGGCATATGGTTGCTCTCCAAGCTCTCGTACCGTACCCTTGAGCCCTTTAAACGCCCGAAATGCCATAGACGCCGTATGTAGCGGCGAACGCTAACCTCGTGAAAATCGTGCTAATATACCCATGCGCGTTTCGCACACGTGTGTAGAGTAGCGGCATTCTCGCGCGCGTTTATGTGTGCGTTCGTACGGATCTTCCTCAAGGTCTCTCTAGTTAATGAAAAACTCGTCGTCGCGATGACGTCGAGAGTGACTGGGTGAAAGCTAAGGGTTCCGAGAAGCAAATAGTAAAAGTCCTGAAGAATGCGAATGTGTGTATGATTGTGTGTGTATCTGGTAATCACCTGGTCGGCGACCTCCTCCGCCTTGGACATGACCTCCTGTTGCATCATTGTCCTGATCGTGCGAGCGTGTATATGTGTTGTGTATGTGTAAGTGCGGCTAACGCTGCACCACCGCTGCTGCTGCTGCTGCTCCTACGTCGTGCTGCTGCACCGAGCCCGTCACTCGACGTTTATTTCAAAAAAGCCGAAAACAAGTACACACGGCCCATGCACCCACACGCACATCCACACACGCGAGGGCCCCGCAGCACAGAGTCGCTCTCCTCGGGCCGCGATCTCTCTCTATCTCTCTCTTCGCGCTACTCGGCGCTATCTGCTCGTTTTCCTCTTCTCCTCGCGAAGCGTGTGTAAGTATAAGCAAGCAGCTCCGATGCTCCGATCACGGCAGCAGCTGCTGTGCGCGGCGCGGCCTTTCTGTACGTGTGTGCGCGTGTGCGTTGAACGCGTCTGTGGCACACCGTGCGCGCCGCTGCCGCTGGCAAGCTCTGCGACGACGAAACCTATAGCTATAGGTACACGCGTACCCCCCCGCCCCTCTCTCGCAGAATGAGCGCTTTCTCCTTCCTCCTCTCTTGCGCGAGACTCGGGAGCTCGGGGCAAGTGCGTGGTCCGATGATGTGCCAATGCAACGTGCGTGCGAGGATTAGAGAAAGAGAGAGAGAGAGTCGATGATGATAAATTAGAATTTGGAAACGGTTAATGTCGCAGAAGAAGAGTACGATTTTGTCGGAATAGGTATATCGGGAAAAAGACACGCCGATGCGAATTAGAGCGGCGCTGAAGAAGAGAGAGAGATGCGCGAAGAAGACTTCACGGTCGCGCTTCGCTGCCTATGCTACCGGCACTCGCAGTGCTGCACATATAGGTATACATACACGCGACCGCGAGTCACGGTCATGACCGAGAAATTATATATAAGTCTATTATGCGCAAGCCAACGCGCGCGCGCGTGTCTTTCTTTTACTCCCGACCGTATAATCGCTGAGTCTTGCTTATTAAATTATATCGCCTTTACGGGATTTTAACGATTATTTTGGAACTCGCTCGCTCGCTCACCTGCAGCGAGCGTGTCACGCATCGAAAGCGAAATTATCGGTTTCCGTGTTTGAAGGAATGCAGGATACGCTGTACCGTGTTTTTTTATACACACATATACGTGATATGCAGGAAGTCAATCAAGAAAGCAAAAATATATAAGCACGAGAGGCTCCGGGTTTTCGAGAGCTATCACCGACTGGTACCCAGCCTTTTTTTTATCGATGCCTATCTATATCGCCTTCGCGCGTCTGGGATCTATATAACTTCGTTACTGCAATTCAATTTTCGTTAATTGAATTGAGGTAGCGGCCGCGCGGTGTATAGTGTGGGATATATGTATATATATCTCCTCTGCGATGCACATTATATGAGGAACGAGAAATTCGTCTTGTTTTATTTATAAATCCCGCGCGCCGGGGCGGAAAACTCTGCGCAATTGTTGTGTCCGCGAAAACAAAACACGCGAGTGAGGGAATGATAAATTGGATGATGATGATGACGCCGAGGAAATTTCTGAAAAATCATGGTGATGCGTTGATTGTTTAACAAATAACTGCATTGCTTAACAAAATAATGCCTATTTTGCATTTTATATAAAATATGGCGTATTGCCGTCTGTATGGCATGAATGAATTTAAATACACTTATAGATGAACGTGTATAGTAGAATTCGAAAAGTCAATCTTCTTGTAGTTTCTGTAGATTACAAAACCAACATTTCTCAGTTGTTTCGAAACATATACCCACCGCTCTTATTTAGAAACCTGAATGCTATAATGCTTTTCGGAATCGTCTTCTTTTCGCCCAAAGCAATTTGGCATCTTCGACTTTCGGACCTTCACGCTCCGGGCTATTTCGGTTTCACACACTGGCAGCGAACGCTCGCATAATCGACACGATCGTCAAAGGATGAAAACGAAATTGCTTCGGGCGATGTTTTTTTTTTCGGTGAAGGCTGTATAATACTGTCGCTGTCGATATGCGGTAATCGGAGCGTTGATAAAAACGATCACGAGCAGTCTCGCTACATTATGATGCGAGTGATCAGGTTTTTCGTGTTTTTTTTTTACCGTTGATGTTTTTAGTCTAGTTTAAATGAGGCATTTATATATGTTGCTGCATTTTCAAAAGGAGATAAGGTTTCTTCGAGAAAATAAAGAAAGCAGGAAAAGATTCGCGTTTGATAAAAGATAAATTGCGTATATCGTCAATATTTATCTATTTATCTACATATATTTATAAAATATATTTTTTATTAGATTAAGCGTATTTTATAAAAAAAAAATATATATGATCACTCTAGCTTGTGTTGATTGATGCACAGTCATGCAACAATTTTGTATAGATCCGAAGCGCGGTAGTATTATCTGATTATTATTGAATGATGTCAATTAAATTCATCCGAACGAATCAATTAAAAGCCTTATATTATCAGCCACAATTGGGAAGACAACAATAAACATTTGCATTTTCAGAATATACTAATCTTGTATAAGGCTATATCAAACTCACAAAATACTTCAAACATTAAATATTTCTTAGTCTCAATAAATACAGCATTTATGAAATGTTTTAATTCATAAAATTACATTGTATATTAATTGTAGCATGGAAATAAAATCAAAAGCAAGTTAATCTGAAAAACCAGGTAAATGATTAAAATCAAGTTAATTCGATGTATGTGCACACTATTTCGCGCACCGACAAGCGAAAAACCACTGCACAACAGAAAAAGGTGCGTCGACATTCGCGCATGCATAATCGACTTGCTGGCACGCGTTCGGATACAAGACTCATATATATTCACATACGTATACGCTTTGTTTGGATCTCGATTACGCGAGCAAGAGTGTTTTCGTATGTGCGAGTGCGCATATGCGTCCGGTGCGCGCATACGATGATTTCTTTTCCTCTCGACCCCGTCACTTTTTTTTGCTAGCGTCGCTTATTGGATGATGCTGACTGTGTATGTGTGTGACGTGCAGTAGTCGTTACGTCGGCTCATTCACGGCTCTTTTATTCAGAGAGAAGTGTACTTGGAAAAGAGTGTATGTAATTTCATTAGGGTTATCGATCCGCGGGTAGAAGGAGTTTAATTAGTTTAATTTTTAGTCGCGGGGGTTGGAGACAGGGAAGACGGGGAAAGTTTAGAGCAGTAGGTTTTTCGGAAAGTAGGTCAGGGATGTGTGTATGTAGAGAGTTAAATAATGTTTAAATTTCGTGGAGAGTTTGGTTTTTACGTGCGAGTTTGAGTGGAGATAAATATATTTCATTTAATTAATTTGGTTGTGGGGTGTGTAGTATATAAGATTATTAGAATGAAATCAAACTGAAAGTTGGGTTCGAATCTGATAAGGCTGAATTAAGTTTTATTGAGAACGGAGGTGGAAAAAGAGTAGAAGTTCTACCATAATTAGAGCGAAGTAATAGGTCGAATCATTGCCAACCTTTTTCCTGCACGAACATTTATCAAAATTAAATTAAATTCGCACATCACCGATCCAGACATGTGCCGCACAATTTTTTTTCATTTAATATAACGAAAATTGGGCATTTCTAGAGAAAAATGAAAATAATGTCTAATTAAAGAATAAAAATATATAAAGAAGTCTGGTGGCAGTTTGCACATATTCTTTTTTGTTTACTTAACAGATCGTTGTTTATTCACTAGTTTGTGGACTCAGATGCTATGAATTCGGTGAGTTTATCAAATGAGAGTGTTCATGCGATACGTAACACTATGAGGCATTTTCTTTCATCTGTATACCAAGGTTACCGCATTTGATACTATATAACGATTATGTATCATATTTTATTAATGAATTAAGTGATACCCTACATGTTTCCAATTCCTTCGTAGAAAAGAGGTTTTTTTTCAAATAAACAAATCTATAAAATATCATCGTAAATTTTGCTCCAAAATGAAAATTGGAGCAAACTATTGAATATGCGATAAATTTTAATGTATAGGTAGATATACAATTGAATCTTTTGTTCTTTTTGTTATATACAAAGGTTAATTAGTTTTAAATTCGCTTGAACATTATTCAAAACGTAATCTATACAAGTATAGGTATTTCTGAAAACGTGATTTTAATAATTTAAGGACTTTAAAACTAATGCAGTGTAACTGAAAAAAGAAACACTAAAAAACGATCATATCTTCAATTAACCATTAGACAGAAATTGACTCTGATTTTGATTTCGGAGCGAAATTGGCTCCATAATTTTCATTTCGTAGCGGAATGCGCTCCGATTTCCATTTCGGAGCGCAAACCTCAAAAATCCAACCTAAGCACACTCCACGTGTACGCAAAATCATGTTCATCGGTGCACGAGCTTCCCCAATAAATTTCTTCAAGATATACTTAATGAGCTCTATAGCAGTCACCTCGCTCCCATTATCACTCTCCAGAATTGTTGTTTACATTGTCAAGTCATTCGGCGCGACGACGGCGCGCTTGCCACATCACTCATATAGTCATATATAATACCGCACTTGTACCTACTTATCCCAAGTAACAGAGATCGCGCGCACCGGTCGAGTCGTAGCTGACGACGTGACGGAAAACAATAAGTAATCATCATGCACAAGCACAGAGCGCGCGCCGTGCGCCGCGAGAACGGTACACGTGGCGCACCCCCCCGACTATCTGTGCTTTCCGTCAGAATTATCGCTCGGTCTCTCTCGCACTCGCAATACTCGTATGCGACAGCAGGCGAGAATCGAGCTGACGAACATATACGTGCGTGGATATCGTGGCGACGTCGGTAACGTTAACCACTGTGCGCGGAATTTTCTCCGGCTAAACGCCAACTCGCGCATATCCATCTGTTTGCTGGACGCGTGACAGAGAGAGAGGGAAAGCCGCCAGCGTGTACATACACACACACGCTCTCGGTGATACACATATCGTTCTATAATCGAGCGAATTTTCGCTCCTGATGAGAAGGAATAGTAGATAGGTCTCTCGATATGAAGTGGCTCGCTATCACGCTCGTCCTGGCCGTCGCCTGGAGGCAAGCCCATGCGTACTTCATCACCGTCGACTCACACAGCGAAGAGTGCTTCTTCGACAAAGTCGACTATGGGACCAAGATGGGTTAGTTTTTCCGGTATTCCGGGTATGGCATGCATGCAGGCCTACCTTATGATTGCTGTGTTGTATGATCTTGTTTTGAATGATGTGTAGGCAGACAGGATGACTGATATGTTTGATTCTTTGCAGGTCTGACGTTCGAGATAGCTGAGGGTGGATTCCTTGACATAGATGTGAGGATTGTTGCACCTGATGGCAAAGTCATGTACGACGGTGAGCAGGAGAGCAGTGGCAAGTTCACCTTTGCTGCCCATACACCTGGTATATACACTTACTGCTTTAGCAATCAGAAGGGCACTATGACACCCAAGGTTGTCATGTTTAACATGGACATTGGTGAGAAGTCGAAATTCAATGGTGAAAATAATGCTGCACCAGCGGCAGATGGATCTCACCCGGAGGGTGAAAGTAGTGCCAATGCTAAACTCGACGACATGATTAAAGAGCTGAGCACAAGCTTGTGGACCGTAAAGAGCGAACAGGAATACATGCAGGTAGGTTTGACTTTGATTAATTTTTATCATTTATAAGTTTACTTTTGGAGGTTATAGACAAGTCAGGTACATACTTGAATTGGATTGTTGGAAGTTTATTAAAATTAAAATTTTTGATCTCAAACTTTCATTTACTGCCTGCTCTTATATAAAATTTATATATCAAAAATATTAATTTATAGTTTTGTATCTCTATTATGCTATTCTATTGGAGCCTAACACAATACATTTTAATTCTTATTTTTCAGGTTCGAGACAGGAATCATAGAGAAATAAATGAAAGCACAAATTTCAGAGTTGTTGTATGGTCGTTCTTTGAAGCTACTGCTCTGGTGTGCATGACCCTAGGACAAGTTTACTATTTAAAGAGGTTCTTTGAAGTGAGGAGAGTGGTGTGATGTAAAATAAACTGCGTAAACATAAAATTTTGTTGCTCTAAGACTAATTGCGAGTCATTTGTATATGTTAATAATAACTGTGAGTGAATGGATTTTTAAATAAAAAATATTGTCATTCTTGTACTATTTCGTATTATTTACTTTCAATCTTCTTAAAACTTATTTATACTATATACCAAAAATGTAAAGTTAGAAAAGTAACTTATTCTACAATAGCCCAAGGCTTTGGCATCCTATGTTTATCCCAAGGACTAGGATGGTTATATTTTGGTGGCTCTTCCAATTCCACTCCACCTTTCTTCAATTCATCCAAAAATGCTGTCATTCTGGTGCTATGTGATGAATCAATATCACAATAAACTGCTGTTATACCACACTCTAAGCATCTTTGAGCAAGGAGTCTTCCAACATTTGTAAATGCAGCAACATCCTTAGTTCTGCATCAAAAAGATTATCAGCAAATATTTAAATATGAAATACATTTATCGACTATATTTTATTTACCTATACAATTGCTTTTTCAATGCCCATTCTTTAGTTGATACCGTGATGAATGGTCCATTTTTAAAATGTGTTACAGAGGCTTCTACATGTTTCCCAGATACATCTACCTTTAATCTAAGTGTAACATAAATAAAAGGTTGGGTTAGATTTTGAAGTTCAGTTAGTTCTAAGACATAATTAATAATCAAAATTATGCTATACTTGTTCCAAAATTCTCGTCCTGGTTTTTCTAAATGATAACCAACAGGCTTACGAGCAATTCTCATAAACTCCAAATTTCTTGGATTTCTGTTTCTGATTTCGTTTAGGTTCTCCAGTAAACTAGCGTTACTTTGTACACTCCTCGTAAATATTACACTCCTTGGGGATAGAGTAAGTATGCTATGTAAGCTATTCATTTTTTTCTAAATATTTACAAAAGACAATAACAAAATATTTAATAATCAAAACAAACTTTCAAATACATCGATCGCGTGTATCTGCTCGGCGATAGTGAAAATAGGCACAGCACACGACCGCTAAGTACTCGCCGCTAGTCGATGGAATGGACTGATAAAGCTCCGAAATTGCAGCCGACAAAACGTCGCCGCTAACTTCAAGCCGCGCACGGTGTTCGATTATTTGAAGTATACGCACACATACAAAAAATTGATTTACTACCTTGCACTCGCTTTAGCATAAAATAATAGTGCGCTAGCAGCAGTTTGTTCTTTCTGACTTTACAGTGCTGAACTATCAGGTAGTATAATGGACGGGAGAATAAAAATAATCAATGATAACGTGAAATAGAACTTTCGATCGTTCTATGAATATTATATCAATCGAAGCAACACCCCAATCTCTTTAAAAGTACTTAATAGAGATAAAAATGAAACTTTCACTTGCACTACTTTGTTACTTTCACTAAATAAGGTACGTAATTCGATATTTTCGAAATTTCATAAATTAATTACAGCAAAAACACGTTTTTTAGTTCTATATCATTGTAATTTCTCACCTTGTAAATTTTTTTATTACCTAAAACAAGTATACTTTTTTTCCAATAAAGCGCTATAAATACATGACGCGATGACAACGATTAGACATCAAATATTTACAGAGAAGAGAAACATCGTCGGTCACGGAATCGTCGATTATTAAGGGATCTCAGTGACAGTTTTTATCAACTGAAAACTTTCAGACAATCATGAGTTTAATCAAAGAAAAAACGAATAATGAAAACGACTCATTGTCAAATAAAGATATTTTGGAGGAGGAAAAAGAAAATGGCAATGGAAATGTCAAGGAAGCACAGTATATAACACCTGAAATGGTTCTACGCTTGCCTACTATTACAGAAAGTATGGAAACTATAATGTACTATATTCGGTTTCTATGCTTAGCTCAAAGTATAGAATATTGAATAACACTTTGTTTTTGCAGATTATTTATGTTCTCCAGAAGCTAACACATATGATATTGACTTTACACGATTTCAAATACGTGACCTAGAAACCGGAACAATACTTTTTGAAATTTCAAAACCACCTATTACAGGTACATGAAATTAACTCATTAACTCATATTAAATAACAAAACTCTTCAAATTGAAATGAAATATTAATAATATACTTTAAATTTTTGTAGAAGAAGAAGCAGCTAGTCGAAGACCAGTTGTTTCTCCGTCAGAAGATGGCAAACTAGATTCTAATGCTGGAAGATTTGTGCGTTATCAATTTACACCTCAGTTTTTGAAACTGAAAACTGTTGGAGCCACAGTAGAATTTATGGTTGGTTCCCGTCCAGCTAAAAACTTTAGAATGATAGAAAGGCATTTTTTCAGGGATAAGTTATTGAAAACGTTTGATTTTGAATTTGGATTTTGTATACCAAATAGCAAAAATACTTGTGAACACATTTATGAATTTCCAACACTCCCACCTGAACTAGGTAAAGAATTTTCAAATTATAATTTTAATAGTACCTGAAATTATTTTAATTCAAATATTCGATTTCTTTAGTTGCTGATATGATAGCAAATCCATTTGAAACAAGATCAGACTCATTCTACTTTGTGGATGATCAACTTGTGATGCATAATAAAGCGGACTATGCCTACAATGGTGGCTTAGAGAAAAAAGAATGAATATAAAATAATAAATAAGGGTTTTAGATCATTTTAAAATATGGCAGGCCTGATGCATTTGGTACTAACAAACTTTGCTTGTGTAAATTTATTTACATGTACATATTATATACAATTTGTATATTGAGTATATATCAATTATTATCAGAGATGATTCTATCATCTTGTTATACTTAAAATTTTTTAAATTATTTACACTTCTAACTGCATGTTTTTTCAAAAAACATGTTTTTTTTCTGCTAGCAGAAAAAAAGTTTAAAATTAAAAACAAGTCAATTTAAAAACAATTTTTCATCTTCATATTACATAAAGTATATGTCTAAAAATGTACAAGAATAAAATTTGCGTTTTGTAATTTTAACAGAGAAAAAGAATGTAATTTCAGCCAGACAGAAATTTTGATCAATCTTATAATACTAATGAACACAAACAGGAATTATCTCTATTCACTGTGATTTCTCATTAATGTTTCTCATTAATAAATGTAGTTATACAATCAAGAAACTCAGCTGGTTTGTCTGCATGTACCCAGTGTCCAGCACCAGATATATAATGAAACTTTGCAGACGGAAATATTTTTTTTATAAGCGAATGATCACTTTCTTTAATATAATCACTTTCCGATCCTCCTATAAATAATGTTGGTCCATTATAAGTCTTATTTTTTTCTTTTGGAAAAACTGCTATTCGAGTAGGAAAACTGTCTTCTAAGACTGGAAGATTTACACGCCATTTGTATTTTCCTGGTTCAGCTTCCACCAAATTAGTCAGCAAAAACTAGAAATATTTATTTTACTTATAGTTAGTTGAAAAATTTGAAAATTACTCATTTTATAGTAAATAATTGTTTGACTATTGAAATGAAACATCTTTTCTTGAATTACTTGTTTTTTTTTTTTTTTTTTTTTTTTTTAATTCATCTATATAGTCAAACAGTTACTCTAGGTAATTAAGTTGTTTTGAAATAGTATATATATATATATACCTGCCGAATGGCATTGGACTTTACAGAAACAGATAGTTGTTCATCTGCCAATTTTCGTGCCTTTGACAATGAGGGTATGCCATCAAGGGACACTGACCGCATTGCCTCAAATAATTTTGTCATAGAAAGAAGACTGGGGCTTGTTTTAGTTGGACAGAAATCAACCACAACAAGTTTGTCCACTAATTCTGGGTAACTTAGAGCAGTGTACATAACTGCTCCTCCACCCATGCTATGACCTACTAAAATTACTTTTTTTATTTCTAAATCTTGCAGAAGCATTGCTATGTCCTCTGTCATATGATGATAAGACATGTAGGGTGCGTGTGGTGAATCTCCATGATTTCTAGCATCTATTGTAATAACCTGCATTAATATGGGAAAAATGTAATATCTTCTCTGAATTTTTTGCATTGAAAATTTATTCAGAGGTTTATCTTGTGTGAAAACATTTTTTATTCATGCACATACCTTTCGATTTGTTTGTTGATGTATGGTTTTCGATAAACTATTCCAATTACTTTTAGAGCCAAAAAGTCCATGCATTATCAGAATTGGTGACTTGTCAGTATCTTCTGACACTTCTTTTGTTGATTCATATGATGCGTATGCTAATTTTACTGGTGTTTGGCTGTTAGAAAAAGAGTCACATTAATAATCGTACACGTAATAATTAAATCGAATTTGTCAATACTTACGATGCTTCAGTATTTGCTAATCTTCTTTCTATAAAAAAATTGTTTAACCTGCAAGGCAGCAGACACAGTCTTGGAGAACATTTTCTCAAAATCATCTTATCACCTTTTTGACAGTGTCAGTTGTGAGCGAGAATATTTTTCCAGATTGTGCGGATGTCCTGACTTGATCAATATCACAATTTTTACGCGAACATTTTGAATTTTCTTAACACTAAATTTTTCCTGACGGCTCTTCCGAGAGCTTTGAGATGACTCTCAATCAAGCAGACGATTTTTTCAGTAGATAAAACAGTTCAACAGCTGTGTTATATATAATATCATAATCAGCTGATGATGCGTGTCGTCTATTTCCGTTTGTTTCTGCCGTCTGCGTCGACATGCAATTCGACATACTTTCATGCGCGTACTTATAAACAAGCTTACTTAATCGTATACAAATAATTTTAAAAAGTTTCTAGTGGAAAAAAGATGAGTTTATATTCGCAACAATTATAAAATAATAACAAATTTAATAATTGTAAATTAAATACATATTTAATTATTAAAATTTATTGCAATACCATCTGATAATGTAAATGTATTTTTTAATTTTGAATGTATAGAAAATTAATTTTTTTAAAATGCAGATTTTATACAAAAATGATCGTACTTATAAACAATTTAAAATAACAAAAGGTTTCATAAAAATCATTTTATTTACTACAAATCCTGGAGTGAAGAAAATTGGATATTTTTTTATTATTTTATTTAGTTATTTATAATTTTATAGTACTTTTATGAATATTAAAAAATATTGAAAACCCAATCCCTATATAATTTGATAATTTTATATAATATATTATACTTAACCATATTTTAAAATACCACATGAATAAAATTTTATAAAAATCTATAGAAATATGCCACCTATATTCTTAATGTAAAAATACGTATATGTATAAGTATCGGCACGAAAGACTGAGAATAAGAAATAGACGAATTTGAAACAAAAGTTGTAGTAAGTACTTAACACTCGACCAAACAATCGAGAGCCTATACATCCTACATTTAGTTTAGTGGGTTTGACTCGCGTTGGAATGAACCACGTGTATACCATCTACCGGAGCATGTATTTAACAATTTTTTTTAACTCCAAAATAAATTTAAAAGTATTTTTTTAAATGTTTAAGTTCGAAGCGAAGTTACGAGAGGCCATAGGATTTTGCGAAAACATAGCTTACCGTAAGTAAGTTGTAAATTTCACAATAAGAAGAGAAGATAATTCTCATCAGTAAGGTTAAAAATGAACACATCCGTCTCAAAATTTTCGCCATTCCACCAATTGACCAGCTTATTCCGATTTTTTTCTTTTCCTCTTCCCATTTCTAAGTTTCGAATCGCACGAACTTTACAGATCACGGAGGCGCCGCCGCCGTTCATCGGGGGAGTATAAGTATCGTGCAGTGCACAGGCTGCGTCTACATATCGGTGCACGTGCGCCGCTTGCGTTAGCGTACTGACCAATTACAGCTCAATTCGAGAGAATCAAGTCCGGTCAAGTCGAGCTGTGATAGGTCAGTGCACCAAT
>UXGD01003191.1:0-21563 GCA_900474315.1 Torymus auratus | reverse complement strand
TTTTTAACCATTTTGGTACCCTATCTTTAATTGATCGTAACTTCCTGAAAAATCAATATTTTTCAATGATTCACGGTTTAAATTTGAGATTTTACGGTCTACTTTTATAATCTTTTTCGCTCGCTTTCGTATCATAAATATTTACAATGTGACAGTCAATAGAAGAGACATCATTTTTTAACAAAATAGACGATATTTGAGTTTAAATTACCCATATCTCAAGAAAAATAGCCCATGGATGAAATTGCCAGCACTGGGCTTCATTTTTAGGTACCAGAAATCGACTCTCCAATTCCCGCTAAAATCCGTTTTCCGCAGGTTAGACACTGTTCTCATAAGTATAAGGTTTTGCTCAATTTGCAGAAATCTGCTAATGATATTTGTTAAACACAATCTATTTGACATCCATGTAAAGTACAGCAATGTCAAAAAACGTACACCACATTACTTACCCTTCACTTCATCACAATATAAACACCAACCCAAAAGACCCAACTCCTTACACCCCATCCACCGCACACCTCTGCACCCCAAGAAAATTATTCTCCACTCACTCCCTCTCTCCACCCCATAAAATATTTATACACCTCCGCACTGCAAAAGTCAATTGTATATAACCGCTAACGAGCGCAGTTTGGGCACTTTAGGCCTCCTCTCTCGCAAGGTCACCCCTCTCCCTAGAATTTGCATGTCTACCTCCCTCTCCCTCGCCCCTCTCTCTCTCTTCCTCTGTGTACACGCAGTTTGTTACCGAGCGAGGGCCGCTGCTGCTACTGCCGCCGCGGCTGCTGATTGCTGATTATTCACAGACGCTAAAATATACACAGGCGCGGATGAGGGAGGGAGTGGGATGTATATAGCGCGGGGGCGAGTTTCAACGGCCGAGTCTCGTCGAAAACGCAATTTGCCGATTACATTTGCTCTCTCTCTGCGCGGCGCAAAGCAAAACTCCCGGACGTTGGCCGCGAGTGTGAGTATGGAGTTTTTCTGTGTGTGTGTGTGTTGTATATATATAGGGGATGGAAAAATCGGGAGAGAGGACGGATCGAAAAATGAGGGAGTAAATAAACGGGCTCATCAGCGCCGTCCTGTTTGCGTTTCTGCGAGAGTGGGAATGGGGTATATGTGCATCTGTATATACATGTGTGTGATGGGGGGACGTAGGCGTGGAAAGAAGAGTTGGCTTTAATGTTGATGTATATATAAGCGGGAGAAATTTAAAGTTGTAATTAATTTTTTAATTAATTGGAGGGGTGATGGTAATACTCGAGGTCTTTCAAGTATGTGTAAATAGGAAAGGTGTTTAGTTGTAAAGGAATTTTATGCTCTTTATTAAAAGAAAATACTTACAGACGTACATAAGTATACATGATAAGTTATGAATATAATCGATAGGCGCAAATTCACGATTTCAGCAGTCATAAATCTTTCATTATTGAAATAATGAGTATATATCAAATACTTCATCAAGGCATATTCACCCTTTAAAACATCCTCTACCATAATAAAAAATCTCTTTTAATTCCATAAAATAATTTCTTCTCATCAACTCTTCGCAATTAACATTTCTCCCACACACAACCCACGCTACATTAAACTAAACCCTACACTCCAAGGCTTAATTCTTCGCAAAGAAGTCATCATTCGGAATGCAGCATCCCCTTACACGCTCCCCACCACGCTTGCATTCCTAACATTTTTCCAACCGAACGCGCCGACATAAGCATACCGCCTACAACCAGCCGCTCTCCTCTTTATCTCCTCCTTCCCTCCTCACCTAAAAAAAGAATCGCAACAACGACACCGAATAAAACTCCCGCGTGGGCATAGAACACAATGAACGGATTTATCGCCGGCGGGGAAATCGGAACCTCCTCGGAAAAGCAAATAAGTCGCGGGGGCCGTTAAGGGACGCGCGTTTTCCGAGAATAATTACGGTCGTTACCGATAATTAGCGCCGCGGTCCTCCTCCCTCCATTGTGCGTACGCACGTACGTACCTTCTACGGCGTTATGTAACGAGAGATGCACGCCGGCGATTATGGCCGCGCCGCCAGCGATTAATCGTCGCAATTAATCGTCGTATTTTCGCGAATACGATCCGCCCGCGTAAGTATTTACCGCCGTATATACGCTGTACGTATATATATCGTAAAAATTCGAGCTCTCGATATGGGCGAGTAGCTTCTCTCTCTCGTCGGGTTGCACCGTACGATGACGCACAAGCACAGGGGGCGAGTCTCGCGGTTTTTTTATGGGGGCCGGCGGGTGAGAAGGCGTGGGGTTTTTATGGTGAATAATTAGCCTGTTAATTAGGATATCTGATCGGCGATCGCGCAATTAAGGGCCGGCGGTGGCCGTTTTATATAAATATTTATGGGCTTTTCACTTTGATAATTTTTGGTTAAAGAAGTGATTACGTATAGTTTGTTACCGTTAAATTATGCGTATATAATAAGCTTTTCATAGTGAATTTTGTGTCTATATGAAAACTTATTGCCACATATTACAGTACTTATTCATAACTCTGTCTTAAATTTAATAGGCACATAAAGTCAATACAATTTAACCATGTACCGCTCGTTTAATGATGTATTTTGGGAAATAGCGCAGTTTTTCAGCAACTTCACTGCGTTCAGAGACCCTTACAATGCATATTTAGCCCAGGCAACACCCAATAAATCACTCAAACGAACGACGACAATGCCCACAACATGCCGCAACTCTTACGACTCTCTCCATATACCATTCTCGCCGACCATAACTTCAACAATTAAAGACGTTTACAATACCCTCGAAACCCCAAACATTTACAAACCCATACCTCGTCTTTTCAAAAAGAGAAAGGAAAGAAGGAAATCGCGTCCACCGTAAATTTGTCAGCCGGATATTACCACGCGCTTATATATACCTATAAACCGTACGCGCGAGCTGCAGCACGTGCGAAATATGTATAAGAAAGAGGCGGCCGGAATTGCGCACGTGCGACGTCTGCTAATATTCGGGAGCTCGCAGCGCAGACGAAACAACCGGCGCCTGCGCGAGTGACGAAAAGCCGGCACACGAGGAGGAGGAGGGTATAATACGAGAGAGAGAACCTTTGTAGCGAATTGCCCAAGCCGCGCCGCCGATGAAGAACGGCCTTAAAATAAGCGCCACCGGCTTTTACGGGGAGAGAGAGAGAGAGAGAAAGTCGTAATTTTGGACGAAAGAGAGGGACGGTTGAGGTGGTCGTCTTTTGGCGGTTGCGAGGAGGACGTGGTAGTGTAGCGGTATGCTGGGTTGGATGTGTTATGGGCTGTCGGAAATTTTGGGGTTTTGAGGAGGAGGTTGTTGAGTGTAAATCAAAATGAAATTTTGGCAATTTTATTATATGTGATATAGGTTCTGTTGAAAAATGGTATTATAATTTGGTTTACGATTTTTATAAGTCATTATTAGTATCATTCACTGTTGTAATATAAGTTTAAGATACACTGGGATAACTAAAATAGTTGATAAAAGAAAGATAATTATTCAAAGTTTAAAAGTATATAATATTCTAAGGCTGCGACATCTAAAGTTGGCAAGACTTTAACAAACCAAACCTATGAATTTTCTTGCATATTTATAGACTATTCAATAATACATTTTACCGATGACTAAAACGTCAATACGAGAGAAATAGCGAGCCAAATTCAAGTTCATTTGCAACGTAACGGCGCACGTAATTTTCTGTTATTCGAATACAGCTGTACATATATAACTAATGAGTATGCCGGTGGTGCGGGCGTGCGTGAAGCGTCAGAACTACGTGAAACGCCGTGGAGTTCGGACGACAACGACGGCAGTTCTGTTACTTCGATTCGCATTGTATCACGCCCATAAGCTGTCCTGTTAGTCGTTCTACATTGACACGCCTGTAAATACGGTAATGTTTATTAATGCAATATGTATAAGCAGTGAAATATATTTTTGTAATTCTTAAATAATTTATATAGTGAGTAGTTTTACAAGTAACTTTTTTTTTATTATGTATGAGTAAAAGTTCTGATAAAGTACAAACAACATTAAGTCAAAATAAAATAATTCGAGATCCAAATATTATCTTGATTTATCTGCGTCTCCAATACATTCAATTGTGTTTGATCGTAAACACCTGTTATTATATAACTTTTACTTGTCATCATTACCATTGTTATTGAAACCGTATACTACCTGTGTCAAGCCTTATCCCTTGTCCGTGAATTCGTACATCACGTTCGTTCGACAAATACCATTCTGACGAACAATTTACGCAAGACTGGTTTAAATTGTCTACTGAAAAAAAAAATAAAAAAACAGATAAGTGGTATCTAGTAAAGCGACGCGCATTTTCTTGCACAACAAGCAGAGGCTATAGGTTGACGTCGTAACAAATTTACCGGCATTTAAGTTAGACGCGTATTGTTGACTCACCAAATCAAATCTGGGTCGACGTTGTACGTGTATTGAATGAAATGCCTTTAGTGTATCTCGACGTCTCGCACATTGTTGAATTGCACAAGTCGATAATAGTTAATTGTAAGTCTTCTGACGTTTTGCAGGAGACTTGTTCCATCACACTTGACTCCGCTGATTCGTTAATCGACCTTATATAATCTAAAAGTACTGTGTTTACATCAAACCTCAATTACCAACGTAAACCTCTTCCCTTCATAACCACCAAACAGCACAAATAATAACCCCCCCTAAAATATTTCAAAACCCCCATATTACAATATTTGATTACCTCACACACCACACACATAATTTCCCTACGCCGGGATAAAGATCTTAATCCAATTACGTTTTTCTTATCTGTTACAGGTGAGTACCTCGACTACTTCGTTATCACCACGCATCACCCCTCGCTGCAGGTAAGTCATCAACCCCTCGACCACCCCCCGCGTCAACCACACGAAAGCTTCTCTCTCTCTCTCTTTCTACCTCTATGAAAAATCCACAACCGCCGTCGTCGCGCATCTGCATACACGTATAGTATAACCCTACACACGACGGGCCAGACGACCGCCTGAAAAATGCATCCACAGGCGTACGTGTCCTCTCCCCACGTGGGCACGCATGGAAAAAGACTATACGCGCGTAGAAATTACCAGGGCAAACAGAGCGTGTGTACACTCGCGCGTGCTCCTTTGACTTCGCGGGAGAGAGAGAGAGGACAATCGCGTCTGCGTTTTATTGTCCGCCGGGGCTTTTTTTCTTCTTCTTCTTTTGGAGCAGACGCTAGGAGGGTGAGGGACATTCTTTGTGCGTAAACGCGGGCGGCCGCGTGGGCCCGCGGCTGTTTGTTCGCGGAGATAAAGGGTTTTGCGGGTTCTGGAGGGCTCTGCGCGTTGGGTGAGGGAGGATTCTAGTCGGTGAATCGAATCTCCGCTGGAGTATATATAGCGAGGATGGGTGGATGGGATATGCGCTGTGGTGGATTGATAAGGGGTGGGATTGGCATGGTCCGGGTGATTATGGTGTGGGAGTTGTAGTGCAGTGGGAGGATGATTATTTAGTGGGAAAGTGATATTTTCTGCGGGAAAAATTTCGCAGGTATTTGTTGGGATGACTTTTTTTATATATTGTTGTATGTACAATAAAATGTAACTAAACTATGAAAATATAATTAAAATTCACCTTAGAATGAAAAATTAGCTCGGAATGGCTCGATAATATCCTTTTCTCAAAAAGTTATCAATTTAAATCGATAGTTGAGCATGCACATAATTCACAATACGAATGATATATAAATGTTTCAACAAGTGTTATAAAATAGAAACATATACTTCACGGAAATAAAGTTTTTAATTATTCCTTTCATTAAATCAAGAACAAATCGTCCAATAAAATAAACCAACACAAATCCAAACCTAAAGTTCTCCAATAATAAAAAGACCAAAACCTCTTCTTCTCCATTCTCTCCTTTCTCCCTCTACGCACAGTACTACAATCGTCTCACCTCTCACCACCCTCCACTCCCGCGAATTTCCTCGCTCGCGCTCTGCTCGTGAGAATCAAAGGTAGCGGCAATAGTTTGTCGCGAGCGCACGTGAAAACCTTATTTCAGCCCTCCCCCGGCTGCTGCTTCTGCTAGCGTTCTCGCTATATAACGCACGCAGGAGCCAATAAAGGCGCAGCACGCGCGCGCGCAAGATGCGTGCCGCGGTGCCTCGGCTGAATAATGCATGCGCGCGTCTGCACCACCACCGAGCGAGGGTTGCTCGTGCGCCTCTTCTATCCTTTTTCCGCGTATACGTACGTACGTACGCCTTTTCGAAAGCTGCTGATTCGAATTTCACCGGGGGTTGGTGCGTCGGTAGGAAGCTGGTGAGGCGTCGGTGTACGTTATTAGGGGCTTTTTTGAGGGAGATTTATGGGTTGGCGAGGTCGGGGTGAGCGCTGAGGTTTATTGTTTCGTAATTTGTTAGGTCGAGAGGTTAGTGAGATATATAGAGAGAGCTTATAGGAGGTATAAATTGGGTGTTTTTTTATGGTTTCGAATTTTACGGGTGTTAATGATTCGTGAAATTGATGCATTTCGTTTTGTAGTCTTATTATGTTGGTTCGAAGTAAATTTTAATTGTAAAAGAAACATAGATTGTCTACTTAGAATGTGTTTACTCAGAGATTAAATATATTCACGCGAATTATAAACTACGTGCAAAATGTACATCTCCAGCTGACTCATTAAAAAATTCAATAGAATTAAAAAAAAAATTCTATTTTTTCTCAGCTTGTTATATTTCTCCTCCAAGCCTCTTACATATTTTTCCGCTTAACGATTAAAAATACCTCGTAAATCATTACCTTTCTCCACACCACTCACCGGCAGGTATATATTTTCCCAACAGTATAGTCTTCTATAACAATATTTCGCGCGCTCCGTGTATTGAATATACCATATCCAGCCATTACCCACTTTCCCCCTCTCTAATTAAACCTAAACTCTTATCAATTAAAGTAATTACACCCTCCTTATACGCCGCTCGCAGCAGCGGTATAATACTCTCGTCCTCCGCAACTAAGGTGCAAAACCGTCCGCAACTCGCTTCCACGCACGCACGCACAAGCGCCCCCGACTTATTTCGTATTCCCCCGCTGTGCTGGTTTCGCTAAAGGCTCTCGTGCGCGTCCGCACTACGACGACGACGACAATGAAGAAAAGGCAAATACGCGTATATGTATATGCGTATGAGCGCGGAATGGATTATCGCGGAGGGGTATATATACAGGAGAGAGGAAAAAAAGAGAGCCGACGGGGATGACTTATTTATAAAGGGTAATGCGAGCCAGGTGGGAAGTAGCGCGTGTGATGCGTGCGGCGAGGGTGGCGCGAGCGTGTAATGGGGTTGCGACGGTTGGCTGCGCGGATCAGGTGAGAGTAGAGGGAATGCCTGAGTGTTTTTCTCTCGCTCATCGGGGAGGTTTTCTTTTCGTTAATATTAAGCAAACGTGGCTGCTGTATGATAGTGCGCGGATGATTATATAGAACGCACGCAGCTTTTTTTCTAGGTATAGCGAGCTGAATAACGTATACACCGACGTTTTTCTAGCAAATAATAATAATAATAATAATAATTTGCCGGATCATCATCGCACGAGCAAACAAGATCTTTGTCCATCGTGTCGTCGCAGATTCAATCCGACTACAAAGTATATACATCCCACAATAAAGCGCATGCCAAAAGGAAACCAACAAACCAATATATCCCTTCGCACATACACATGATGCGCATATATGTACACACATCAGCAGCCAAAAAAGAGCAGCAGATAAATAAAGCGCTGAAATTAATATATTACAACACAAAGGGGAGAGAGAGAAAGGGGCGAGAGAGTGAATGGGAGACATCGCTAGAATGTTCCACCTCGAACTAACGCGAGAGACTCATCCGTCGTTTCTATAAGGCTCGAACGGTTGTCTGCTGCTGCTGCACTGTCCGCTCGGTGTCCGAGCCGATCGCATCTCGCGTGAGTGTGGATTTTTGAGAATTTGCATGCGGTAGCCGGTGAGAAAGAGAGAGGGATGTATCGGGATTGGTGCAAGGTGGATAAGGAAGGAGAAGAAGATCGAGAGTGAGAGGAACGTTTTCATGCGTGGCTGAGCGGAAACAACTGCTCCTGCTGCTGAGGTAGTTGTCGAGGTAGAGATTTTTTGGATGGTTGGTTGCTTTGGTGCATGTGTTTCGGCTTGAGAAGGAAGTAGCGGCTAGTGTACGTTTTACATTTTGTTATCGTAAGTGTTGAGTCATTAGCGTTATCGAATGCAATTATTTTGTTTTATCTTTATTGCGTTATTTTTCTCGCTATAAATTAACTTAAGCAGCAAAAAATAAAAATAAAAGTTCTACTAATTAAAATAATGCCATCACCCAGTTACATACACATGAAATTCTTTAAAATTTTTCCTTCCCATCACTCACTCACCGAAAATAATCCAAAAGCACACGAGAACCGATCCACGACTTCTCTCTCGTCCCCCGCAATTGGCTTTCGGCATGCAGATCTCGAAAAACCGCATACCTTTCTCTTATAGTCTGCGCATGCGCATGCAAGAGAGCTGACAAACTATCCATCCTCTCTCTCTCTCTCTCTCCGGCGCGCAAATATTTGCGATAACTCGCGGCCGGATAAATAGTGAAGATCGAAACAAGACGCGCTCGCTCTCTCTCTCTCCCGCTTGCTGTTTCATTGACTCTTCGATTACTCACCGTCTGATGCACTCGGCGAACAAACAGCTCTGCTATATGCGCTACGACGCCTTCTATATACACGCGCGCGCGCGAATTAGTTGCCGTTGATATACTATACACGTGATATGTTAGAGGCAAAGTTCTAGCGTATATAGTGCATCGGAGATTTTTCGAGGGGGCTGTGTATATATAGTTGGCGAGTTTGGTTTTCGAAAATCTAGCGAGCGGAATTTCTGGAAAGTTCGGCAGGTCCGGTGAAAAGGAGAACGCGGTGCGGAAATTGCGGGGAACTTTTTGATGAACGAGAGGGAGGGTTGAAAATGGGACGGCGTTTCGACTGACCGATATATATGTGTGCGCATGTGTGATGTGCCTTTTGATTCAATGCGTGGTTTACTCGAAAAAAAATATGTGGGATAGAAAGTTTTTTGGTAGCAGGGTTTCATGATGCGAATTTTGCGCGAGAATTTTGAGGAAGGGGTCTGAAATTGCACGAAAATTTGTTTTTACCTCACAATGAATGTTAGTGGCCTAGTTTGAGTTTCAGTCGAAAATCATTTCTAATGTTTGATAAAATACGAAAAAGTAACTGGAATTTTAATAGAGCAATGTGGAAGGAAAAACGTTTTTTCAAAGTTTCACCGACCAACAGTGATTGAAGTTTCGATAAATATTATTTTTGAGGAAAAAATCTCTTCGGGTTTTCCTGTTCAATAAAATAACCAATATTTTTAAGAATATCTCAGTTTAGTTTTTGAAATGATAAATATTATTTCAAGAAATAAAATTAATACCTATGAACACAAGCTCATCAATTAACTATCAAAACATCGTCATAGCAAAAAAAATGTCATCCCCCATCAGTTCAAAATCTCAGCTCAAGTCGCTCCGCGAATTAATTTCATCATCTCTTCTTCCTCGCTTGCAAGTTTTTCACCTTTTCTCTCTCTCTCTCTACCCTCGCAAGCCTTCCGCCACCGCGTAATTAATCCATCCGCGCGGACAACTCTCTCTCTCTCTCTCTCTCTCTCCTCTGTTTACAGGCGCCATAAATATACAAATATCTCGCATTCTTCTTAAATATTCAATTTATAATCCAGCAACACCACCGCGACCACCGCCGCCGAGATTTTCATAAATATTTAAGGGACGCTCGCGCGCGGGTAATCCGCGGAAGTTGCGCTCGGCGCTTTTTAATTAGCGTCTATTTGCGTAATATCCCGGCGCAACGGCGGCGAGTTAACGAGGAGGAGTCGGTCAACGCCGAAAATTCCGGAAGCAGAGAGAGAGAGAGAGAAGTCGAAGGAGGAAGAGGGACGGCTTGTTTTGTTTGTTTGTCCGTGAGATTGCCTCGAGTCGCGCGAGTGTTGAATTGCGCGCGCGCGGATAAAAAGTTTAATTATGGAACGGGGAGACTATGCATTTCTCGCGAGAGGATTTGCTCGAGGAATCCGGCCGAAATAAAGGCTTTGATTGCTATATTATTAAGAAAAATGCTAATGTTGTCGGGGAGGGATTATACGGGAAAATCGTTTAATGTTCCTGGAACTTTATGCAGGAAAATGTTATTATACTAGCGAGAAATGTGAAATCGTCGTTCAGCGTACTGGTGAAAAACAAATTAATTTTTTCGAAGAAACGCTGCGTGGAAATAAACGTTGGTAGTACTTTTTCCGGCAAATTCAGACTTGTTATGATAACGTCGAAATTGTGAAATGTTTTTACAAAACAAACTTTAATCCTTTTGTCGTGTTTTTATTTCAAGCGTATATAACTTGTCGGAATCGTGAAACACTAAACGAATCGTGTAAAACTTAGACAAACAAGTTTCGCCAGTAACGAAAAAAAAAGAAAACATGCGGCTTTCGACCCAAAACTAACGCTAATATATTCCGAAGACCGAAAAATCTACATCTCCCAATCTTATTAAAAACCCATCTTCCCCTTCAACAGCTTTACAAGCTTAGACATGCTAAAAAAACGACTGAGAACGTGAAGAATCCAAACGCGAGAGATAAGCAGCCAATTATACCTGCTGGACGATTCCTCGCTCTCTCTCTCTCCAAAACCTTTTTGTCGTCGCGCTGCGTGAATAAATTCATTTCGGGTGACAATCTCGATGATCTAATCGGCGCGGGAATAGTCGCAGGATTTCGGCGTTGCCTCTCTTTTTTTTGCGTCCTTTATTGTCACTAACGTGTTTTTCATCGTTAGCTACGAGGAGCAGAAATTTACGCTGTAACGACGCGGTTTAAGGGAAGATTACCGAGGCGGTTAGGCGGGGGAGAGGATGGGGGATGATAATAATTTTCGCGGGAATTGACGCGGTTTATTAATGGATGCGCGTGTACCTGGCGATAACGTAAATCACGGCTGCTATACGTTGTTTTTAGTGATAAAGATGTTGGAATAAAAGAATTTATACGGTATTTGCACGATTATACGTTATCTTCGTATGATAATAAACGTTGAATGTTATGAAAAGGTATAATTTGTTGGTGCTTTCATAACTTTCAATGTTTGTCGTCTTATGAGAATATAGAACTGACATCGTTTTCCAAATATTTCTTCAAATTACATTTTCAGATGAATTTATATATAAAAGCGAAAGAACAATTTTTTTTTTTGCTTCACTGTTTCGAGAGAAAAAACTTTCTTAATTTACTTGAAACATAACCAAGAAAGGAAATATATTTGAAAAAAATATACAACATTTTCCACAATGGCTGTAATCATATATTTATATAACGAAGCCGAGGCATGTTACTATATTTTGTTATCCATTACCTATCGGGGTAAGCGCTACAATTACTGTATTCTTGAAATATTTAATAAAAAAACAAGTATAGAGCATCTAATATTTATCATGCATATTATATTACTTATAAGCTCTACTTTTAATGTTTGAAAACCGTTATAAAAGCTAAACATCTTATTGTACAAAAAGAACAACAGAAGTCACAGTAATTATAACATCTACACCAGGTATTTTAATCACTAACAAATAAAATAGAAATCTATAACGAATATAAAAAAGTGAACGTATCATTATTTTATTAATAACACGCCCTACTACCAGTTCCAAAATCATCCATTATACTTTTGTTATACACCACACCAGCATCCCCTAATCACAAAACACCTCTCACCATCCCTCCATTTACTTTTACAATTTATTTTACTAATTAACGTCCCGCTTTATTACAAGCTCTTTAATTTACTCCAGATTTGTCATTTAATTATGTCTTGCAGTTCACGTCTCTCTCTATCTTTTTTTGCGTAAGCCCTGTGCTCGCGTCTCTGTGTCTCCGGTGCTCGCCGTGCAGCAGTAGCACGTCGACGGCAGCGGCGCTCACACAAAGCCTCCCCAGCACCAGCAAAGGCCGAAGGAACAACTGATGAACGGGGGCGTCTCTCTCTGTTGCTTTTCAGCTAGTAGTGACTTGCGGAAATCCAGCTCAAAGCTAAAATGAAACTGTTGTACTTCGTTCTGATCCTTGTAGTCATGGTTACTGTTCAGCGTGAGTTTCCAGTTACTTTCTTCTTGCGCTCTCAATACTGAGAGTTATATAGCTTTCTTGTGTATAATTTTTTTTATTATTATCTTTTTTATGTAATTTAATGGTGGTGGTAAGATGTAAAGTCGAGAAGGATGAGGATAATATTGCAAAGTTGGAATTTTCCGTGTTTGTTTGAAGAAATGTTACTGGCCTAGTTTTTTTTTCGAATTAAAGGGAAAGAAAATATTAATGTTTGTTACGGGGTTTTATTCACTTTTAGTTACTAATGTTTTATAAAAGAGGTTCATTATCGAAATGTTTTAAAGGTAATGAATTCTCGTGTCCACGTACTGCGCCAGCGTAATAATATTATTTATTTTGTTGCAGCGGCGTATGGTAAACCATGCAATAATTTCCAAAGGATTTTCTGCGATTTGAAATGCATCCTCAGTAATAACGTTTGCATAGGCGGAGATGGAATTTTTAATTATATATGCAACTGCAAAATACCAGAATAAATGTGTTTTTTATTAAATAAAAGGATGAAAATGTGCATTTTAACTAACGAGTGGTATGTATATCGTGGTGATAACGGATTTTCATGGAAATCCGGTATATGCGTTACGCCAAAGATGAAAAACTATGTTTACAAATTACTCCTATATAAAGGGGCTGAAAAAATAATGAAATACTAACATAAGTGCTCAAAGAATATCTTGTGTTTGTAACATTCATCACTCGCTCACAGTATAAGAATTTCAACGAAAGTAAATAGATTATATTATCAATTATAAACGAGTGAGACTATTGTTGATAAATATATCAAATGATGCATAAATTTAAATGGAAGATTACGAGCTAAAATACTTAGATTAAATAAAATACCTAAACCATTTTATTTCAAAAAAGAATTTCCATTATATCATACTGAAAATAAATGAAAATCGTTTTAAAAGAATATGCCACGATTTCACTCGATTTTAAAATGAAAGCAACGCATTGTAAATAGACATATACCGATACTATTTAAACTTAATTAACAATAAAATGTATCATCATTTATATATCAATAAATAACAATTAACAAAATCCACGCAACCCCGATTCCTCGAATTCCCGTTATCAATCACAATCGGCCCATATTGCCAGTTTCACCTGGACCTTATATACGACATACACATACCAGCGCGTGATTTCCCAGGTGCGAACGGCAAATACCTCAAAGTGCTAATCAAACTCCCCCAAGCGGCCGAGCTCGAAAAAGCTGCATTCAATTCAAATTCGATCCACACGTGCGTTCGATCTTTCTCTCACATCCGTTCCTCCTGCACAAGAGAGGCATGTCGCCCACAACACCTAATCCCACGGCCCAACCTCCAAAGCTCACTCTCTCTCTCTCTCTTTCCACGTATGTATACGCAAATCCGACCGAGGATAAATTATACCGTCAGCCATCTTTCTCTCGCGGCGACGCGACTGTCACGCGGACCCTTTCGAATTAAGGGCTGGAGAGTGAGGGAGAGAGAGAAAAAGGCGCAGAACCGAGACCGCAAAGCCGAATCTTTAATTGTATTATCTTACTCCTCGCGGCGCGTCACTTTGCATCCGATGGGAACGCGATGCGGGCGAGGAAATATATATACGCGAGAGGGAGAGAGCGACGGACGGCTCGTTAAGCGCGCGTGGATAAGACGTATACGCGCACGCGGAGAGAAAGAGAGCGATAGGATCCGAGAACACGTTTGCGTCTCGCGCGAGCGAGCGAAGTGTGTCTTTGCTCGTTTTTCGCAATTTTGTCGCGGCCGCCTTCGATCTCGCGTCGAGCTCGTCGTCTCCGCTTCTTTGGCGAGAGGGTTTCTTTCCTTTTCTTTTATTTGGAGGAGAAGATGTGTTTGGGTTTGAGGTGAGGTTATAGTGGACGAGTTTTTTGCGGACGCTGGATTTTGACAAATGATCTTGATAAATCTGTTAATTATTTTTTTTATCCGAGGTTTTGGAGCGTGCGGTTGTTACGGTATGAATTCTTCGTTGGTATAATAGTGAGATATGTAGCGAATTTGTTTTGGGAATAAAGCTATTTTACTGTATATAGGCACGTTGGTATGATAACAGTAGAATTGCAATAAAAGGATTCTATTTACAAATAAATGCAATTACGAACTATGTATGAATTAAAATGTTTTCAAACTATACAGGATTCCAAATTTAATTGAAAAGTCCAATATATACGGTTTGTGAATTATCACGTAAAGCTTTTAATTTACTAAATTGTTAAACACCAGAAATACATTTTCTGTATAGTTGAAAAAAATTTTTATTATTACCGAACAAACTCGTTCGCATTCCAAAATGAATTTAAAAACAACCTTTTTTTCTATGCCAAAACGGTACATATAAGTACCCCAAATACTCAGCGCAAAAGATTCCAGCAGTCACCCCGTCACACCTCTCGCCATCCAACATGCCGAATCATCGTCACCCCGTCACTTACACCCGACCTCACTCTCTCTCTCCTTGGTCCTTAATTCGCGTCGCTGCATTTCTCTTCTCTCTCGCTTACTTACTCGCGCGCGCCTCCTTATCCTCTCTCTCTCTCTCTGTACTTTAGAAGCCATCCATCTTGCCTCGTACGACTCGAGGACGTTTTATTCGGCGTCATTCCCCTGGCTGCTACTGCGCTTTTTCGGCGGCTGCCGCCGAGATAACGCGAGAAAGAGAGAGAGAGTCACACTGATTGTCAGCTCGGGGACGACTCGAAAGCTTTCACGAGCCTCGTTTCCGTGCCAGAGTCCGGGACGACGGGAGGGAATTCGGTCGCGTTGTTTGTACCTCGGGAAAGTGGCCTTTTTTTGTACGGGGAAGTCTCGAGGATGTTGGTGTACGGTGTTTTGCATATACTCGCGTGATTTAGAAGACGCGAGATGGTTTGCTTCTCAAACGTGAAAATACTTTAAATTACCTTATGATAATACGGCCACAATAATTTATAATTCTAGAGTCATCATGCAATCAATTAACACCTCCCGCAATTATATTATACAAGCCAATCGCCATGCATAATCGCAAATATTCAAAAACACCACAACATGCGGACGTTGTAACTACCCGACACTCGGCCGCGTGTTAAATCCCCATATTTACAATAACCAAATCAACAGCCCTCGACAAAAATCTACCACCGAGCCACTTCGTCAATATGTACATCCAAGCCCTGCTGCGCCACTCATGCACTCATCCCGCTCACATCCATTAATCGGGCGCTCGCGCGTTTATCGCTCCTCTTCCTCCTCGACTTATAAACGCGCACTATATACATATATATACTCGCGCGCCCTGGCATTATGTTAATAAAGCGCGTATAATCAATCGCGAATGCAAATCCGTTTACCTCGCGAGAGCGCAAAATAATGGAATCCATAATACAATGTACAACGCCATCTCTCCATCTCTCTCGCCCTCCCATATAACAACTCTTCCATCGTCCCGTGAACAAAAGCCGCCACGACCTTTACTCCATACAAAAAAAAATAGAAAAAAGATCACAAAGAGAGAGAGAGAGACGACGTCGAGGAGGACAGTTCAAAGCGCATCGCGCGAATAATTATTCGAATACAATTTACTTATGCCTTTGGATTAAAGCACTCAGCCGTGTTATATACGCGCGCGCCCCGGTACTTTGAGAGGATCGTCGTCGTATAGTCGTCCCCTTTGTGCCGTCAGCAGCGGCAAGAGTCGATATCGGGAGGGATCGGAAGTGACATCGAGGGAAAATGGAGACGAATAGAAATAAAAATCGAGGAGGAAAAAAAATCGCGCGCGGTGGTAGAGAGAACGGAGAAGACATACGTAAGTACGGGAGGCAAGCGAGAGCGACGCTATACGCGCGGGAAAGATTTTCCGCGAGATAGTGCAACGCGCGGAGGTTGAAAGAGAGTGAGGCGTTGGAAAATTATAAAGTGGAAGCGAAAATTAAATTGTTGTAATATTGTCGCATCTTGGAATAATGTTTTTTGTACGTGACAGTTGTGCGATATATATCTTTAATTTTGTATTACTTACTCGGTGGAGTGACTTTCGTAAATAAAATATAGTACAGTTGGTAGCGTGTTTACGAAAAGAATGAATTTTTCATTACTCTTTAAACCTGAGACGCTTAGTGGTTTCAAAATGAAAGCGTTTAAGTAATAACGGCCTAAGAGCCCATTTTTGTATAACTTATATAACTTACAAGGGAGAAATAAAAATCACGTTGCAAGGACCGTTGGTAATACTTATTACGTTACACTAAGTAGGCAAAGTTTCTCATGGTAAGACTATAAAGAGCTTATTCAAATATTCATTCCGGGCAAATAAAAACTTTGTCCGCCTAGTTCCCTTCCTTCAATTCCTCTTATACGTTACAACACCACCTCGACATCTCTTGCAATAAATTCCTTTTTCCATTCAAAGAAAGAAAGAAAGAAAAAAAGTATCCACCGGAATCACAATATCAAACGCGCGCATACACTTACAATGTAAAAATGTAATTATTCCTTGAACCGTACGTCATACTCCCCACATTCTACATACACCATCAACGGAAAGAGAGAGAGAGACGTAGCGAAGCCGATCACTCAGCGCTCGCTCGCTAGTACATATACGCGCCTCGAGCTCCCTCGTCCTTCGCCTTGACTGCATTTGCCCCCTTATTAGATATTCCATTTCATCGAACGCGCGGTTCTTACACACACTGCGTGAACCTTCTCTCTCTCTATACCTTTGCACCTTCCTTCTCCGCTCTTTTTTCGCGACATCGTTTTATTCCGCGTCTCGAATTTCAAACGTTATTATTCATCCTTCCGCGTATACGCAGTCGCTCCCTACCTTCCTCTCTTTTCCCTTCCTCCCTCGCAGGAGAGTCGTCCTCTATTTTTCCCTTTCTTTCTTTCTCTCCTACACCACTGTGCCACCGCCGCCGCGCTACCTTTTTGTTCTCTCTCTCTCTCTCTCTCTCTCTTTCGCTGTCGCCTTATATTCGGTTCCTGGCGCTTGCCGCATCGCTTCTTCTCTACCTCTCTCTCCCGCGCGCTCGTCGTTTTTTCGTCGCGCCGCGCGCGCGCTGTTTTATTATCCCCCGGTCGAGATTTATGATTTCCTGCAATATGAAATTTTCTTACAGATATTCGCTTTCGCTTGCGCTGCTCTTCCGCGATTGTGTGTGAGTGCGCACACGTCGGGAGCGATAGGTGTTTTCGTTTCTGCCTCTGTTGTAATTCCTGTCAGTCGTTATTAATTTTAGGAAGGTCGCGGCGAGCGGGATACTGTCGTTTGGTGTCTTTTTTGTATGTATAGTTTGGGTGAGTAATCTGTTTTTGTATAGGTGGGATGGAGAGGATTGGAGGTTCAAAGGTGCAGCGGGAAATTGGGTCAGAGATAAATGCATATTGTTTCTTATAACTTCTATGAGAGGATTCCATCTATATGGTTAACCCTCTGGCGTTGTATCCCAATATATCTTGTGAAAACGAGGTTCTTATATCGTAGCGAGGATGACGAGATATCTCTTCCTGATGTTATCCATTTTCCGGATATTTAAAAAAATATATATGCTATCGGGGATAGGAAAATCGGGTAAAACGCTTAAATATCTAAGAATACGTCTATAGTCGTATGATTTCAGATCAGTTAAAACGGTACGGAAATCGGAAGGTGATAATCTACTTTCTGATATGTTGTGAATCACACATATAAAGCAATACAAGACATTTATATAAAATGTCGATCGTACCTTTATCGTATACATCTCATTTAAACACAAAATCGTATATTCTGAGAAAATTATTTTACTTTACAACATATGATTCATCGACACGGAAACAAAAATACTGAACATACTATATACCGTTACAAATAATAAGAAAAAAAAACCTCGTATCAAGTACACCATTCGTCAAGTACAAAGCTTTTTGCGCGCAGGCAACACCTGCCTCTCTAACATATATCCACCCCGCGACCTAAAACGGCGTCGCAGCTAAACATTGCACTTCCTTGACACATACATCTTATCCGCTTCCTAATCCCTGACAAGCCGTCGCGCATAATCTGTCAACTTTTTGCCTCATATTTCCCTCATTCCCACGACTCGAGTCTCTCAAAAAAGGCTAGCAACGTTATATACAGCAGACAAGGTGCAGCGATCGGGAAATCAGCGCGCGCAAGGCCTAATTGGTCCGTGATTCACGCCGCGCGCTCATTCATAGGCCTACTCGCGTAGGAAGACGAGAATTACGAGCGCAAGTGCCGAACAAAGGCGGCGAGCAAGTGAGAGAGGACGAGGCTGTTACAGATAAGACGATGAAAGAGGCGCGCGCGGTGAGGTGAGGCCAGTGCATTCAGATGAGGAAGAGAGAGAGAGAGATCGGGCTGATTGCTGGTGTGTGACATATTTATCGTTTTTTGAAGCGGGGTTCTGTTTGTGTATCGTGACGAATCGCTGGGACGATTGTTTTATTTTTGTGTGGTTTGAAAAAGTAATGACAATTTTGAGAATGTATTGAATAAATTATAACATTACAATATTGATACCTTTATTACGGAAATAGTTTTATATAATAAGTAATTTAATGCTAATAAAGTAATTTATATATCTAATGCAGAAATTAAATTAAAAGCTGAAATGTCTGGCCAGTTTATCCGTATCTACTTACTATCGGATGTTTCCTATCTTTAGAAGTATATAATAAAATTACTTTTTTTTATTCATGATATTGATCACTTTTTACACATAATATATCCAAATCGAATTACACATAATTAACCAATAGACCAGAACTAATAACCGTAAAGGCTAACCTTTTTTTTTAACTTCTCTCACAAAAACCCTCTTTATCGAATTAAAGCATACTTATACAACACGAGAAAAAATACGTTACACGCATTTATTCAAGATCACGTATACGCCATCTCGCCTATCGCGCACTTCCAACTACATCTAAGCACACGTATACTTTCAATCCTCCTCCCTATATATCAGCGCAATCAAACAGCGTCCAGTCTGGTCACCGAAATCACTTAACAATCGGCAAACCTCTCCACTATCCCCCGTTTGTATACCACCTAACAAAGCCACCAAGTACGTACTTCTCCAAAACCGAACAAAACGCAGGTCCCCTGAAAAACACTGCGCGGACACGTGACACGTGATGTCCTCGCCTGGGGCGAGACGCACAGTAGCCGCGTGCCGGTTGATCAGATATATGTATACATCTATACGAGCGTATACGGCGCTGGGATGATGACTCGACCGAAATGCGGAAAATTTATATCGTCTGCGGAACGTTCAGCAGGTACGGAAGTTGCTTTGGGATTACGTGAGAGAAAGAGAGAGTGGGTCGATGAACCGGTGCGGAACGAAGATGACGCGCGAGTTTTGTTTTGATGCGGGATGTGCACGAGCGTGGGGGATATGGCGAGAGTAAATGGTTTTTGGATTGTAGATTGGGCGAATAGGTATTAGGATTAGGACGGGCTGTTTTGAAATGTTTGGGTGGTAAATATAAAGGTGCGGTAATATTATGATGTCGAAGTGATGAACAATTAAAAATTACTTTATAAATATTACAATCCAGCTGACATACGTCAGAACAACTATATACAATGATATTATTTGTTAGCATAAAAAACTGGATTCTACATCAAAATAATATCCCTTCATTAATTTTGTAATTTAATAATAACCAGCTAAATACCTTACAACAAAGTATCTATCTATTACTCATTTACACAATCTCACTCCCGCACCTCTTTTTAACGAACATACACACCTATAATAAAATGCTTCGCTCGAAGCCGTATCAGATCCACCGAGCGGCCATATATTTCTCCTTCACCCATTCACCCTCGCGCCATCCTCAAAAACATCTCTCCGCCGCACTCACCTCGCTCTCTCAGCCGTCTATTTCCACACCACGGGGGGTAATAAAAACCGCAGCTCTCTTTCCTTGCACACTCGCGCGCGCGATCGATTACTTATTCCCGGCTCGCTACTCCATTTTTGCTCCGCATCACGCATATACACACTACTACAGCAGAGAGAGAGAGAAAAAAAAAGTATAATGCAACGCGCAAACTCTCGAAAAAAGCAAAACCAGAGCGGGTCAATGAAACGATACGCGCGTTCTTTTTTTGTTACACGTACGGCGCGTGTAGAGCTCGCAAATAGGTCGTAGTTTCGCGCACGGCTCTACTCTCCGGAAATTACGCGGCTACCGACGCCGTCGCGGCCGCCGCGTCTGTTTGCGAGAGAGGATCGATCTTGAGAGCCGCGCGTGTATGTATATATATATATACGAATGTTCTGGGCCTTAATGAGAATACATTCAGCGGGCGTTTATCCCTATAGCGAGAGCGTTTCCGCGAAATCAGGTCGCGCGGATGCGCCTGAATAATCGAGCGACGTGCGCTCGCGTAGATATAGAAGGCATGTGTATATATATATACGTTTATACACGGTGTGTAACGAGCAGAGTTCGAGCTTTGAAGAGTGCCGAGCGCGCGGTCAAAGCCGGAGCTTTTGGATTTATTGATAAGATTAATGAGACCGATCGTGTTGCCACGAGAGAGTTTGTGTGTCGATGTTTTTTTTTCTATTGCCTTCTCTTCCTCCCCCGAGTTGCTGTCGCTGAAGTTGAATCCGTGAATGAAACTCGGTCAGTGAACTACCCCGAGAGAGATAGTAAGACCTTTGATGTTGCGTATGGAATAACGAGTTTCGTGGCAGCAAAAATGGAATAAAAAGTTGTTGGACGGGGCGTTCCATTACAACTATTCTAATTTTCGCTCGAAAATACGACTGATTTTGTTAACTGAGGGGAAGTAGGCAAGCAATTAAAAAGTCTATGCGCTTGCGCGCAGAATGATCGGGAAAAGGGGCGCACTTCAGGGCGAATTTAGAATGACATTCAATTTAACTTCGCTGATAGTCAAACAAGAAGCAGGTTAATTGATTTAGTATCGTGGCATATCGAGGCCGAAGTGATCGGCAAAAACACGGAGAAGCAGAACAGGCAATATATATCCATGCTCTACGAGCGCGAATAATCATTAATCAAAATCGCAACAACAAAAAATATTTATATAAAATATTAGCGCTGTACGATATAGCAAGATTAATTTTGATATTGTATTGTTTTGCCTCAATATTCAAGATAATAATAGATACAATGTAATGAATCTGGTCTTGTCTTGAAAATAACTTGAGACTTTCTAATCGTAATGATTTATCGAAATAATCAATATCTAATTCAATAAAAACAATTATTTAACTCTCACACAAAGGCGTCTTTATTAACTCAATAAACTTCGGTAGTTGATGACTCCTATATCCC
>UXGD01003190.1:7887-21568 GCA_900474315.1 Torymus auratus | reverse complement strand
TTATTTGACATAAAGAAGTACATCCTGCAGTTTTAGCCAAATCCAGGACCCGCACCCCTGATCATCTCCTTGTAAGTGTATAACTAACCAAATGGATTCTTAAATATTGATCTACTTAGATGAGGAAAAACAACAACTAACGATAAACATAAATTATTCAAATACTGTTCAGTAAGTTCGAACCATTTACAAAAATATAACTCATATCAAACAACACAAAAAAAAACTTTTCCCTAAAACCTAAAGAAATCATGACTCGGCTTCCCATATCCTAAAAAAATCGACCCGCAAACCGCGATCAGTGCTCTGACGCACGCTCCTCCACTCTACCTTCCCCATTAGCCATACCTACCCCGCACCTAACTGCACACACAATCCTCCCTCACCACTCGTTTTCCAAAGACACTTCTCCGACCTCACCCTGACCTACACCACCATCTTCCTCTTCTTTTTTCTGTTGCCTTCCCTCTCGCTTTCAATACACACCTCCGCATTCTCGCTAACGCGAAGGGCATCCCGCTGTCTCGTAATCTTCTTTCGCAGGACTTTCGTGCCGCTGCTGTCGGTGTATACGCGCCGCCGCAACAGGTGGCGACGCGCGGCCTACAACAACTCTCGCAAGCGCACGACGTCGACGGCGACGACCTTCGACATGACGACTTAGTGTGTCTATATAACATAGCGTGTATAGTAGTGCGCTGCTTTTTCGGTCCGCGCGCGAGTTATTTTAGCCGACGCTAACGCGCGCATAGCCACTTAGCAGCGCGCGCGCTGGCTCGAGTTTCGTTTTCCGTTCTGTGAGTTTGGTGCGGTGTCTGTCCGCCATTTTTGGGATGACGAGGAATGGGGTTTTGTTTTGGTGGTAGGATGGGGATAGTGTTTTTCCTTGTAGCCTTTTTTTTGGTCGCGGGAGGGAGAGGTTTGGAAGGGTGTTAGGGAAATAGGATTATAGTTAGGTTTAAGCTTGTTATAGGGCAGGGAGATGTGATTAGGTAAGGTCAACTTTTTACTCTGTGAGGTTGAGCTTAAGCTTGCATGGATTAAAATGTTAATTTTTGCAAGGATCATTTGGAAAAAAAGCATTGTCTTTAATAACGAAAAGCTTTAAATATTTGCTTTTATTTCACGCAAAGAGGTTACGCGAAGGAAACATATCTCAGAAAAATAGCGCTATCGCGATTACATTGGCAGAAAATAAATATTTTGTTTGCAACACGTACATGAAAAAAGCTCTTTTCCTACATGGGAAAGTGAATGGAAATCGAGCATTACGAGCGGCTAGTGAGGCCTATGTACTATTTTGTAACACAGGGAAGATTTTCGCATTTTTTAAACCTCAAAAACACGCGCTAAAGTAACCGTTTTTAGACCGGAGCGGGCATACAAATTTCGGAGCCGACGAAAAATTTCCGGAGCTGTCGCAAATTTCAATACCTATATATAGGTCTTTGGTTTCTGTACGGGAATTCGTTAATGTATAGTCTCGCGTTACAGGTAAAAAAATACGAAAATACAAACCTGTGTTACAAAAAATATCGTGTGCACCAAGGGCTAAGTGAGTTTCTTTATCTCGTGTGGCAGTACCCGTCTACGGCATGCAAACCGCTCTCGTCTTCGACCCGTGTTTGATCGCCTGTGCCTCGTGTTGCAAGCTCTACCTAGATTTAAGAAAACTTACTTTACACCCTTGGTAAACAATATACTATTCCTGAGAGGAGGAAGAGAATTAAGTCTCCTGTTATGACGACTCGATATGCCTGATTGCCCATTCACCTTTCGCGTAAAAAAGGCCCTGTTCCTGCACCCATTAAAAAAAAGTACTATGTGCTCCAATAAGGCAGCATTTGACTTTTTCAGGATAATATTGAGCCCCCGTCTATATTATCCCGCGTAAAAACAATTGTCTGGCCAATGTATGTGCCGTATGAGCCTACAGCGCCTCAGCCGAATTGGGGACATAGTTTTCCCACATAATATTGATATGAGGACCACATTTCGATAAAAAAAAATGGGATTAATGTGGACGAAATATGGGAAACTGTATTCGGCGTAGATGCCGGAGCCATATATTGCCCATATACTACGCTAACATGGGCAGTGTGGCCAATATCTTGCCAATGTACTGCTCATACTGTTGCAAATATATGGGTCACGAAATCATTTTTGGGCGGGTATGACTCAAAAAAGTACTGCTCGCTAGAAAAATGTAACTTTCCTCCTAAATTTAATTTCCCATTCCATAAAATCAATTAGACATCGTCGACTTTTTGCTTGAACAACCAGATATCAAACTTAATCATACCGCAAAGAACTTACATTTCTCAACGATTTGAATTATTCCCCGTCCCTTCTCACTAGCCCGACATTCCCTTGCCCGCGGCTTTTCTCGCTCATCCGCCTCTTTCTCTCCTACGTGCCGACCGACACACGACGTCGTCTCGCACGAGCCCTCTCTACCGTCCGTCTCTTCCTCTCTCTCTCTCTATACACGAGGCATGCCGCTTATATACGCGCATGACGCACAGAGAGCTCTCGCGTGGCCTTGCGCATGCATCACGCATGCAAACGTGCACATACATATATACGCATATAACGCCCGCGCGTACAGCCGTGGCTTTGTGCGCGCGCGGAATCAGAGGCCAATTGCGCGAGAACGATCGCGCGAGCGCGATAAAAGAAGGCGGCGCGCGCGCAGGCGCGAGATGTGTTTTTCTTCGACTTCTCGAGTTGTCGGAATAGAGAGGAGAGGAAAAGAGGGGAACGGAGTCGCGCGGGGAGGGAAAAATTATCGATAGGAGATTGAATGGGAGATAAGGCGTAGGAGGTGGAGGAGAGGGCTCGCGACTGGGGTGGGGAACAATGCGCATGCTGTGAGTGAGAAGTGAAGAGAGAGAGAGGGAGAGAAGAAGAGAGATATTGCAGGGTCGGCTGGTATAAGGTCGAGGAAATGAATTTTTAGGTTGAAGGATCGATGGGTGTTCGACGGAATGGTTTGTTATTCGGTGCGGGAATGCCGTATGAAATATGGTGCGAGGGAGTTTTGAAAAGTAAATAAGCTGGAGAAATGTTTTAGCGAGAAATTGAAGATGTGTGGCTTTAGAAGAATTTGCTGGTTTTATTAAATTTGAAAAAGAAATTTTGGAGGAAATTTCAATAGCTGTGAGACATTTTGGAGGTAACGCACTTTTTGGTAATTTTAAATGATTTGTCTCTAGAGAATGGAAGAGATATATGAGCGTCAAGTGTGTCGCTCGTTTATTACTGCATTATTGCTATTTTTTAATCAACTAGTCGCTTTTCTTTACAATTTAAAATTCGCAAGTTGATTAAAAAACAAATGTATAAAGTGCAGTTAATTTCTTTTTTTGTTCGGCTACATTAAACCAATTAAGGCACGGATACAACTCTAACGATATACCATTTATCCTTCACACCGAGATTTATCGCCGTAATATTTTTTTTTTACAAACGCAGATAGGCATGAAAAACACGCGGCTGGAAGTTAATAATCGCCCTCTTCAAAGAAACAAATACCATTTATCCTCGGAAACACAGTATACACACATATATATGCTTCTCATAAAATCCGCAACACTATTATCCCACACTATATACAAAAGAGTTTAAAAGCCGAGGCCCCGAAAAAGCCACTACTTCAAATTAGGCGCGATATACAAGGCGCAAACAAGGGCAGCGGGGACGAGAGAGTGTAGAGCAAAAAACAGAGGACAACGGACGACTTAAAAACCCTCATAAAAAGGCCCGAGAAAACGAGGGCAACAAAAATTAAGAAAAAAATAACGGAGAAACGCGCGCAACGCACGTATACACACACATACACACCCGCGCTCTGGATGCAATAAAAAGACTCTAGGCAAGAAAAGGCGAGAAGGCGGAGATAAAATAAAGAGGATAGGGAGAAAAAAAGCGCGCGCGCAGCAGCAGCACGGCCCCTTTATATCCGCACACGGCACGTGCCTAGCATCTCTCTCTCTCACTCTTACTCTATCGTTCTTTTTCCTCTCCCTTATACACACACTCACACTTATACGCATCCCCGAAATCTTTGACTGAATGCCTAATGCGCGCGGGCGGCCCACACCGCAACCTGTTACCGCACGCGTGGGCGTGAAGAGCTACACTCTCGTCAAGTGTATATATATATGTATATATATGTATACGAGGAAATCCACGAGACCTCCCTTGATTTCTTCGCGGGGGATATAGAACCTCTACGCTTGGCTGGCGCACACCATTGTTTTCGCACGACGAGATATTTCGGGGCCGCAAGCGCTAATTAGTCGGATAGCGCGCGTGGGCGCCCCTTTTTGAAGCCGGGATATATGTGCACGGGTGCATTGAACTGCACTGGCTCGTATGTGGAATGATGTCATACGCTCGATGAGTCGCGAGTTTCGTTGTTACACCTTGTTTTGCGAGCGGCTGCCGCCGCTGGGGTGCTCCGTGTTGTGACCGAGTCATCGTCGTGGTGGCGGGTATAGATGACGGCTGTCGGTGCGGCTTTTTGGTGTCATAATTTGGGCGGTGCGCTATGACGGCGGTTTGTACTGTGTTGGTGTTTGGGCGTAGAGAAGGTGACGGGTCGTTGGGGATTTGAGGTGGAGTGTGGGGTTCGCTAGCAAGTGTTGTTAGATTTTTTTGTTGGGTGTAAAGTAAGAAATAGGTGTATAATTACGTATAAAGATGTCAAATTTTTAAATGATTTACTGTTAAAAATATTCTTAAATTTAAGAAACTTTTAAGTTACAAATACATGAGGTTTAATATAAAAACAATAAAAGTTCTGCACCAGTATAAATAAATGCCAGATTTGAAATTTGATTTTTCCCACCATACATGTACCGCCGGTCAGAGTCTAGTTCGCGCACCACCGCTAGGCGGCGCACCCCCTCCCTGTTGCCTCACGTACCTAAGCCGGCCTGAGGGAATATAGGACCAAAGTTTGTTGAGTTAATAAAACCACCGTTGTGTGAGAGTTAAATAATTGTCTTCTTTAATTAGTTATTAATGATTATTTCGATAAATTATTCCTATTAGAAAATGTTATTTCCAAGATAAAGACAAGATTCTCTACATTCTTGATACCACAATCTTGATATTGTCTCGAAAACTGTATATAAATATTGTATCGATTATTGTCTTGAATGTTGAGGCAAGACAATACAATATCAAGATACATCTTGCTATATTGTGCAGCCCTAGCTGTGCTCATTGCTGAATGACTTGTAGATTCTTAAATATTTGACAGCAATAATATATTAAACTTACCCTCAAATTGCTTATATTTGTTTTTGGTATTAATTTATACGTGTATCGCAGCTCCATAATCTTCAGCAGTAGTTATGGTTTGAAAACCGGAGGAAATTATCCTGTGCAAATAGTAAGTTTTATTGCAGAGACATTAAGAATGACCCTGTTGGTACTCCGTAAATAGGTAGTAAACAACTCTCTACGGTAAGTTAAATACTACTTAACTAATGAACTTTAAGTGTAAAAAGAGATTACGGCTAATATGAAACAATTAGTAGGAAGCAGAATTCCTGCACATCCATATTTATATTTTATTATCTTCATGATCAAAATAAAAAATACGACGCTGTTTTCTTTTGCTCAATAAAGAATATGACTAAACAATGGGCTAAAAATATTCCTCTCTTTCGAACATAGCCCACGCAGCCGACCATTTCACTTCAGCTCATACCTCAATAATGCACACGAGTCTCTCGATTAAATTTACCCGCACCGGCAAAAAATCACCTCTTCAATCTTCTTCTTCATCAAACTCCGCAATATACACCAGCTCTAAATAATTCAATCGCTAGACCGGTCGTTTTTTCGCGTCCCGCGCCCGATCGCTTATAACATACTCCGCTGTACGCTTGAGAAAGTCCAAAAATAATCGCACAAAGAAGCGTATATAGGTACGTATTATATCTATATTCCAGCGCGCGAACGCATACTCTCACTCCCTCGCGTCGATCGTCGTTGCTGCTGCTGCTCTCCGCGCTCGCGCAAGAAAAGTGTGTCACGATGGAGCGCGCTGCCTTAAAATATTAAAAGCCATTGCGGAACGCGCGCCAGACGCCGGCGCGGTAGACCGGTTAAGTGCAAGCCGGTAAGGAGAGAGAATATATACACGTCGTGTGGTGTAGAAAGTGGCCAAGAATAGACGCGCGAGCGAGCTACGCGCGAACGTTTAGATATTTTAAATCGCGCGCGCTTAGGGTGAAACTCGAAGCTCCGCGAGCGAGCGGCGATCGTTAGTCAAAGAGACCATACTACTATATAGCGTTGATTTACAGCTTGCTAAATAGACACGGAATGCAGACGCGCGCGATGCATGAAGGAGGAGCGAGCTGATTGACAAGAGGCGACTACGAGAGGGGTTTATGTAATTCGATGTAATGTGGACGCTATGGCTTTTTTTTGTGCCCGAGTGTGTGAGTGTGGTTTGTGCCGAAGAGAGGAGTAGATCGTGATAAAATTGTTTTGGACTGGTTGGGAAATAATTGACTCTTCCCTCCCCCTTTACCCACCGATGTGTTTATGTATCGTTGTATAGGTATATGTACGCGGCGTGTGTGTAAGAGGCGAGAGCGAGAGCGGCGGCGCGTAATTGGATATCGGCTCGCGTAATTAATGACTTTATTATAGCTGTTTGTAGTAATTAGCGGGTATTATTTTAAAGTGAATCGCGAGCGCGCACACGACGGTTCCCACGAGTTCGCCTGAAATCTGATATTAGCGGCGAGAGCGCCATGGTTCTGGCTAATTCTCTGCTGCATTTTTTACGGTTCAGTTATATCGGAATTGATTATATTTGTGGCTATGTGAATGGAGTTATTGGGTTATGAGACATTGTAGAGGGTTTAGTGGATTGAAGGATTTTAATAATTCTCGCGTATTGGATATTATGAGAATGATTCGTGAAGTCAAGAGAATGAAAAAAGTAAATTAAGAGATTGAATACGACACACGGACAAAATAAATAACTAATTCTACTGTTCACAAAGTTGATAAAAAATTAGAATTGAGGCTTACAACGATGTCTGTAAAAACGGCATTAATGAAAAGCAGAATCTTCCTTTTATTAGACTGGGATTGGCATTACAATCTAATAAATTCATATAGCTGTAGAACAAATGGCGAAAGAACTCTTTGAACGGAAACGCTTTTTTGAAAAGGAGATTCTTCTTTTTCTTCAATAAATTTTTAACTTTTTAAACATATGTAAAATTACATTGTAAATGTACTGTTATTTCCACTACAAACAAGTTATTTTTACTTATTTTATGTCATTTCAGCTTTTTCTCAAATCTGACGATTTAGCTAATTCAAAACGGCCATATTTACTATTTTTTCTCGTGAAATTGTTAACAAATTAAAGTAAACTTTCGCTGCAGAAATATATAACAAAGGTGTGACTATATTACACGCGTACTAACTCCCACGGATTGATAAATGATGTTCACTTCGTCCCAAAGTTTCGTACCTTAGGGTGTTTCCTACGGACACTTTGCGGTTTTTCCAGCAATTAAGGGGTTTCCCCAACGGGGCAAACATCTAGCTACACTGTTCAGTATACGCTTTCTCTATTTTATTGATCCGTTTACGCCATCTCACTTTTTCCTTCGCACGGTTTCTCCCCCGATTCACTTACAATTTTCACAAAATGATTTTTTAACTTTAAACTACTAACATTTTTAATAATCGGTACTCTATCATGTAATATTCTGTGCATATAATTATGAAAATAACATTAATAAGGCGGGTTTAATAAATAAGAATAAAACGTTTCAGTGATAAAAAACTTTTTATATATTAATGATGTATTAAAATTACACAAAACACTCGAGCATATTTAAAACTACATCTTATACACATTCACAATAATTTTATTATTCATGGAAACAATAAACTTTTTTACTTTCACATCTATGTACGACACATGTTGTCAATCAAATCGATCGAACCGCCCACTCCCTCACGCCTATTATTTCCATCGCACTTATCAAAATAATTTCTAAGCGCAGTAGTTCTCTCTATTTTCGCTACCAACACCCACAGCTTGATCGACGGCTCGCTTATCCCACCCATAATGCACTCGACCATCTTCTTCTCGTCCAACTTACAGGGCGCCAATAGAGCCATCTTATCGTAGAAATAATCAACCAACGACTCGCTGTCCTTCTTCTTCCTCGCCAGCATATTCGCCAGTCTAACGGGATACTCCACGGCGAATTCGCTGCGCATCAAATCCTTCCACTCGGACCACCTGGCCGGAACCGTCATCAAATTGTCGTACCATCGACGAGCCAATCCACGTAGGCTCATCGTCACCAGTGTTATGACCGTCCGGTCCCGCCAGTTGTGCACTCTCATCATCGTGTCGATTTTGCCGAGCCAAGTGTCGATGTCCTGCTGTGGGTTTTTCGGGTCGAACTCTGAGATCAGCAGCGGTAGTAGGGATGGCTCTAGCACACCGACCATCCGTGTATTGTCATTTGTACGCGACCGACTGCGAGTGCGATGTCGACGTTGCGAGCTTCGAGATCGCGTGGACCGAGCCGATCTGCTGCGGTCTCTCGTACGGGTCCTGTCGCTGTGGCCACGAGATGTTCCTGGGGTATTATCAGCTTCTCGTTTCATAATCGCTGAGTATTGTTAACGACACTGTTTTTATGCTGTTCTTGGATCACTGTACGTTTGTCACTAGTGTAACACTCGCGGTTTGCTTTTATTGCAAATCTATCAGAGTCAGCAATAGGCGCACGCGCGAATCCTACATTTGGCACAATGGCAGAATAATAAACAAAAAAAAGTTGGAGCACACCTTAAAGCGGAAAACTATACGATGGACGCTCAAATCGATCTGAAACCTTTGCTCGCTCGAAGGCAACTGCTTATCGCTTGGGCATTTTCTCTCTTTCTCTCAGCAGTATCCCTAAACGAGAATTTTGTGACGTGAGCCCCTGAAAATGTCCCGCACAAAGAGACCTTGCAATGAATAATCGGCACTGTTTTGTAACAGGCGCCCGATCTCAAGTGCCTCGGCTGCGTTTATGGCCGTAAAACCATAAAGAGGATCGGCTTTCGGAGCTCGAGGAAAAGCGGCGGTCGCTCGATGGTTTCGTGTGACAGTTCTTTTCTAGGCCGCATTTTTGTTTTGTCGAATAACTACGTTCACGTTAATAATTTATTGGTTTGTTATGTAAGCATGTTCCTTTATGCCGTTGGATGTTAGTTTGTATGGCGGAAGTCGTCGTTCTGTGATCGGTTCGTTATAATTTCCATCATTCTTTATAAAATCTTTTAAGAGTCATCTTTTGGACTTTTTCGTTTACTTAATCTATGCATATTCATTAGAAAATATGGGTGATTTCAGTACGCTATTGTGTCATTTACACTATTATATTTAAGTTTATTAAAAAAAAAAGGATTTCGATCTACTTGTCGCACCTCCTTATACTTTATATTCTAGTAATTTTCATAAAAATTTTCTGTTCCTCATTTGTAATCACATAATATAATAATTTTTACTACAAAACTTTTTTCTGAATAGTCTCTACGGGTCATACTGATAGAAAGAATCATTTTTTGCCATAAAATCATTGGCTTAACTGTTAATGACCGTGAATTAGAATAGAAGTATTCAACTGCAGCGACACGATTTCTTAACTTTTAAGAAATTGGCCAATAAATATTACTTAAGGATAAGTATTATAAGTATGCTTTCTATTAGTGGCACCAGACAATAAATCAGTAAACATACTTCTTAAAATCACTTAAACAATTAACACGTTGCAATTATTAAAAAAACTCGTGTTACAGCCTACACACGCAATTTTAAAAATAATAAAAACTTCAAACACACTCCAAATATAAACTTCAAATCCTGATTTATCCCGAAAATCTGCTGTCGAAATCCCATAAAAAAAGCTCACGGCCGCTATTTAGCGCTACACGTCGGCGCTTCGGCGGCCAAAAATCTGCCCCCATTCGTCACGGGCCAATCTTCCTCATTCATTACGCCGAAAGGATATACGCTGGCGCAATCCTTCCTCCGCACCTCATCCCCCTTCTTTTCCTCGAGCCATTTGCTGGATCCAAGCCATTTCGACGCGGGGGCTTCCCGAGACACACACTTTGGCATCGTGATCGATTGCGCGCTTTAACCGGAGAATCTCGGATCCTCCTCGAACGCGAGCGATTCGGCGAAAGGTAAGTATAGCTGTAAGTGTAAGAGAGGCTACATAATACTAATTACGAGAGAAGCAGAGGGTTTTATAGTAAAACCGCGGATATTGTTAGAGTAGAGTGTGGTGGAGGTGTGAGGTCGGCGAGTGTTGGAAATTTATTGTTAATTAATTGCGGGTTCGTGGTGTTTGGGTTAATTGCTTCCTGGTGAGTTATATATAGTTGAGAGAGCTGAGGGGGAACGAAAGCGCACGAGCGTGAATTTTTACGGCAGGTGACAGAAGTTGTAAGTGCGTCCGAGGTACGGAGTTTTATGGCCGAGTTTTATGGGCTATTTTGGTACAAAAACTACGGGAGTTTTGCGCAACGACGTTATTTAAATTTTAACTCGCGATAATTAGTTCGCTGCGGAGTTTATGATCGTAATCGCGCGATTTTAATGTATAAGACAAGGGAAAAGAAGCTTGTGATTCTACAAGAAAGTTTTTGATTGAATAATACTATAAATATTATCGCGTGATTAGGCGCGTGCAGCGTAGACGAACGAACCTTCGATAAAACTCGGTAACCGTTAAGCTGTAAATAGTTTTTATCGGCAAACAGTCATTACGTAAATAAAATTTCGCATGCTCGGAGTATTTTTAATCCGTCTTGGTGCTTTTTTTTCTCAGGCATTTTTCATGTTTACGTAAATGCGCGCGCGCGCGCGAAATCATTTGCATACACTCTAAAGAGCACGCTATGTCCCCGAGGCGAATATGAAGTAACATTATGCATGCGATGATTCGACGTGTATGAATTTATTTTGCTTCTGCATGAAATGGCCATTTTCACTCTCGACAAACATATCAGCAATTCTCGCTGATAATATTATAGTCGCAGCCTTTTTCCACGCTTTTTCTTGCGCTGCACAACACAAAAATGAAGTCATTATATAGTTCCAACCATACAACTGCGTACTACTCCACTTCTCGCTAAAACCCATGACGAACTCTCTCCACCTGTTAAAATTAGTGCTCGCCTCATCAGTCTGCCAGTCGCGTACTGTATCCCCGCGGCAATTTGCGCTGCTACGACGCAAAAAGCACACGCTCGCACATATATACACCTTTATAATGGCAGCGATGCGCTAGCTTGGTTTTCACGCGAGTGTCCGATGTCGCAGTGAGAAATCATATCCTAGGCTTAGCGCACTCGGCTCATCCTTGTGCATATGTATATACGCAAAGACTGCGAGCGTCGTCGTCCGACCGGTAGAGTGAGTTATGCGCCGCGCTCGTCACGCACCGCGCGTTTTTCGTCGAGCGAGTGTGTGTTGTGCCCGCGTATGTAGTAATGACGTGGTTTTAGCTGCGATAAGGTTGTTTAAGTAAGAGCTGTTTTTACGTTTGGGTTGTGCGTATTTTGCGGTAGAAAATAATGTATAGAAATGGAGAATGGAGGTTTTTTCATTTTTTTTTTTTGTAATGTTTTGATGATGTTAGGAAAATAAACATTTTAATTCGTAATTACTGTGAATCATGGAAAAGTATGGGCATTTATGTGAAATTTCGTAACTGCGACGTGAAAAAGTGCAATCTTGGGTAAGGTTGCGTAATGTTGTGCGATCTTCAGTTTCTTTTCTATTATCCACTTTAAAGCGATTTTGAGTATATATAAATAAGATGGATAGCAGTAATTTTAAATAGTTTACATTGAAAAATGTATACTGAACAAAAAGTTATTTTTATAGAAATTGTCATTTTGTCTAGTAGAGCTTCTACACGATGTAAAAATCTAAAAAATGACCATACTTTATAGGAAAATTTACTACAAATATATCGGTAAGGTATTATACTGTACTGTCAAATTTCCTATAAAAAATGGTAATTTCTTGAGTTTACGGTTGCTATTAATAAGACAGAATCGTAATTTTTACAGAGCTACTTGTTTAATTTTTACTAAAAAACTTTTTTCAGTGTACATTCAATTGTTCTTCTTCTATAGTTTTACTGGTCTCGGAGCAAACCCCACCATCGTTACCCGATGTAAATAATCAATTATTATGAAAGCTTACAACAAACAAATGAATCTACCTTTAAAGCAAGCGCGCAACAGCATTCGTAAAAAGGGCCTCAAAATCATTACTATTTTTTGCCTCTGCTTCCTGTACGCACAACCGCATAATTTACACTAACGATGATACTTATATCAACTGAAAAACTGCGGGCAACGTAAAAAGGACGTGGATAATAATGCATTCGCTTCGACACGTACAATTAGATCCCCAACCGTGCACGTCGCCGACTCCTCGGTAGTCCCCTATTAAGACGTTTTTCTTTATCCCTTCTCTCCCCTCTTCTCTCAACCTTCCGTCAAACCACACGCATGATCATTCTTTCCTCATTCGATTTCCTTCCGTCTTAGTACAGCAGCCACTGTCTCCTTTCCACCGCGCACACTACAAATCGCATCGAAAAGAAAGGGGGGACGGAAGCGCAGAGCATCAACCGGGGCCTTGCGCAACGTGAACGAGAGAGCCCCCCACCGCCGTGCGGAAAAGAGCGAGAGGTCGTAAATTACGCCGTGAAAAAAAAGGACAGGGACTAACTCTCCCGGGGGATTCGCCTGTTATTTGTCTGTTAACATTCTTTTTTTCGCTCTACACTCTCGCTCGCTCTCGATATTCCACGTCGAGTCGCTCTGCTGCGCTCTGCCGTGTCGTAAAATGTAAAATTGCGCTGCGAGATATTGTTTACCTTGGGGAGAAAAAGCTCTTTGGGCGTGTATACATATATATACTTGTAAGAGAGCGGGACCGCGAAACTATACTTTCTTTTTGCCCGCGCATGTGGGTCGCGCAAGAGGGCTTTGACGACGCTCGCTTGTGGTGAAAATATGGAGAACAAAAGGAGGTTATTGTGGTATAGGTGATGCGAGGCTGTTCCTTCGCAGTCAGGTTATACGATGGTGTATATAAGGAGCGCGGGGTATAAGTGATCGTTAGAGACGAGGTTAATTGGGATTTAGCCGGGTCGGAGTTTGCCCGGTGCGCGCAGGATAGGCATTATATAGGTTTTGAATAGTTGTAGATTGGCCGTGTGGCTGGTCTAGGAATTTGGTATAGTATACCTGTAAAGCGTAGCATAAAACTGGTAGCGCTAATTATACAGATGCGCTTCGGAGCAGAGTTAGGATTATGCGAAGTTGAAAAACTGTAATTACGTTGCGATGATCGGGTGTTTGAGGCTATAGGATTTTTAAGATCGTAACGACAGTGGGCACTAAAGCTTGTGCATAATAAAGTTTTGAGCTGTAAATCATCTCTCGCTTACTTTGGTTACAGGAAATTTTAAAAATTCTACATAAAACACAGAGGAAAAGTTTTGTATAGTGAAAATTATTATATTTGATTGGGAATGAGGAACAGACTCATGAAAAGCATTAAAATATATAGTAAAAGTTGCCTTTATTTTGATAATTT